>VMDR010003127.1:0-77272 GCA_007922815.1 Macrotus californicus
GTGTTTGAGAACCATGGGAATCTAAGCTACTCTTTGCTCCCGGCCTACTCACCCTCTGTACCTGAAAGGAGAATCTAGAACTCTAGGTAGGCCAACAGAAAATTCTGGTCTGGGATGGAAGAGATGGCCCTGGGTTCCACACTGGCCCCCCGCCCCCAGAGCATCCCTGGGGAGTGTGGGGACCTGTGCCTCCTGCTGCCGCCCATGGACAGCCAGTCCTACCCCTTGTCCACCTCCAACCTGGCAGTCCTGGCAGGTAGGCCTGGCCACCGAGGAGGGGCTGGCAGAAGCCTTCGCAACTGAGAGCTCTTGGTCAATGGTGTGACCACCTGTCCCCTTCTTCAGGGAAGCCTGGCGTGATCTGTCAGTGTCCCCACTCCCTTCCCACTGGCATGTCGGCTCCATGAGGGCAGGAGGTGTGGTGTCTGCTGTATTCATTGCACTCCACTTGGGGCCCCCGTAACACCTCAGACGTTAACTCCTGCACCCACGGGCTACTAGCTCACTAGGCACTCTGTGTGCTTCTTCTCCCCCCACTGACACCTCCCAAGGGTGGGAAGCACCAGCCAAGCACCCACTGTTGGGGTTCTACCACATTAGTGAGCAGGATGCTCCCCACAGCCCCTGTTCCAGGTCCCAGGATGGGGGAGTGGATGCAGGGCTGGGATGGGGAGGGGATAGGTATGGATTTTCTTAGGGGCTGGCTGTGTCCACTGTTCTCCCCAGGGCTCTCCCACACCCCCCAATTCACATGCGAAGCTCTCATTGTCTCCCTCCCTGTTTTCCAGGTAAAGTCCTCAGACCCTTGCCCTCTCAGAAATTCCGTGATGTGTGGGATGCAGGGTCCTGCCAGCACCTCCAATTCACAGTCCCCTTAGGGTCCTGATCCAAAGCCCACTCTCTTTTTCAGCTGCTCCACAAGTCCACCGCCCTCTTCAACATATGGGGAGATGCAGCCATACCTGGAGGAGGCCAGGAGGATGTCACATCAACTGTCCTGTGGACTCTACCTGCCTGTGAAGTCTAGTGTGACTGTCTCACGCCCGACTAGAAGGCAGCTCTGGAAAGCAGGGTGTTGTCTGCTCTGTGCACTGGATTAGGGTCAGAGCCTAGAAACATGCCTGCACCTGGGGGGCTTCCAGTGTATTCTCTGAATGAATGAGCCCCAACCAGGCCCATGACAGTTATCTCAGTTAGCCTGGGGCCCGCGGCTCAGCCCTGGGTTCCTGCTCTGGGACCCCTAATGGAGTCTGCAATCTCCTTTTCAAAAGAGAAAACAGCTCAGCTAAGCGCACAGCCCTGACTGAGGGATGAGGCAGCGGCTTCGTCATGAGGAGAAAATGACCAGTTAGCACAACCACAGCCCATCCCACAGACCCCTCCAATGGCCGGGTAGCCAGATAGCCCTCTGAGCATTGAAACCGGGAAATCTGTGGAAAAATGCAGAAGTACTCTTGACTGAGCAGGAGGTGCGATGGTACAAGAGCCTCCTATCTGACATTCCTACAAATGTGCGGACAGTGACTTTGTATCTGGCCGGGAAGGGGCTGGACGGTGAGGGTAGGTTGGGGTATGAGATAGGGACTCAGGTGTCATTGGAGCAGGACTCTAGGAAGGAGCTCAGGGGAGTAGCAGGGTGACTTCTGGAACCCAGGCCCCTCCGACCTCCTGGGGCCCTGGGGGTGGGTCATCTGGGCCCCGGCACTCACCTGGAACTCCTGCTGTGCTCTTTGGGCAGTGTGGGGCAGGGGGTGAAGCTGAGGACCCCCGTGTGGAGCTCTGTAAAGACAGTGCCAGCTGCCAGGCGCAAAGCCTCAGAGCCCTGTCTTTGCTGGTTCTCAGACCTCTGTGACTCTCCCGACTGCAAACACACAGCATGTTTTGCTCAGACCTCCACCAAGGACAGAAAAGACGTGACAGCCTGAGGGCCTAGGAGCCTCGTTGGCACAGATAAGAAGCCCCTCAGAAAGCCCCTCTCCACCCTCCAGCCCCATCCTGGGGTGTGATCGTGACTGGATCACTAGGTAATCCCTGCCCAGCAGCCTGTTCCTGCCCTGGGTCGGGGTGGGGGTCCTCCCTTCATATCCCTCTTCTCCCACATGAAGAGGAGGGTATGGGGGCTGCCCAGAGGTGGCGCACAGAGGTGGCCGGGCCGGAACTGGCCTGACCAAGGCTGCCTTGTGTTACCATAGGGGATCTGCTGGAAAGTGGCCCCAGATGTCAGAGATGAGGGTGGAACTAATGTCTGCAGTTTGGAAAAATGCTCACTGCGAGTTTTATGGAAGCAAGAGCCCCGAAACATGGGGACACAGCAAGAGAATATCTGAAACTGTAAAGTGTCTCTTGCCAAGTGAGCTGGCTATGGCAATGTCACTAGAATGTGGATTCCTGGTTACAGGGATTCCAAGTTCTACCAGGAAGTGACTTCACCTCCTGAGATCCCCTTCCCTGTATCCCATCCTCGAAAAACAGACATCCAAATAGCCCTCGGGGCTCTGGCTGGTGTGGCTCAATGGATTGAGTGCTGGCCTGCAACCCAGGTATGTGTCCTGACTGGGAATCGAACCAAAGGTCATTGGTTCGATTCCCAGTCAGGGCAATTGGTTCGATTCCCAGTCAGGGCACATACCTGGGTTGCAGGCTGGGTCCCTGGTTGGGGGTGCACAAGAGTCAACCACACATTGATGTTTCTCTATCTCTCTTTCTCCTTCCCTTTCCTTCTCTGTAAAAAATACATGGGGACTTCCGGTCAAGATCACAGCATAGACAAACATGGCTCACCTCTTCACACAACCACTGTAAGAAATCGAGTTGAATGGAAGTCTGACAAATAAAGAATTGAAGAAACCACACCCATACAGACTGGTAGGAGGGGCACAGACAAGGAACGGGCTGGTCCCATACCCATATGTGGTGGATAAAAATTCAGGAGGGGTATGTCAGGAGTGAGACCCATACCAGGCCCCCCAGGGTTCCAGTGCCAGAAAGATAAGTTCCCACAACTTGTGGCTGCAAAAACCAGCAGAGACTGAGTCAGTAGAAGAAACTGCTGAAGCTCCAAGCAATTCCTCTTAAAGAACCAACACACAGACTGACCTACTCAGACTCACTTCGAGCTCCAGCACCAGGGTAGCAGCTTGGAAGGCACCAGTGACATACAGGGAGGAACTGAAGTGTCTGGTATCAAGGTGAGCAGAGTCCATTGTTCTTTTTCTAAACCCTCCTGCCACAGAACCAGAGCTGACAAGCTGGTGCCATAGCTGAGACTCCATCAATCTGGCTACACTGTTTGATTCCTTTGGAGATCCCCAGAGACTCTGCCCCACCCAACTTACAGGCCCACCCATGCTGCTTTTCCATTCGAATAGCTGGTCTTGGATCATACTACACAACTTCCTAAATCCTCTCAAACAAGAAACAGCTGGCTTCAGTGAGCCTCAGGCCCAGCACTAGCAGCAGCCAGCCTAGATTCACAGCTTGTCCACCTGGGAATCGCCAAGCGCAGCACAAGTAGCAGCCATCTCAGATTGCTTTATAGCTCAGGCAGGTGGGCCCTGGGCAAAACATAAGTTGGAACTGACCTTGGCCTGCCCCACATAGGAAACCCCAGGGCCAGTGCACCCAGTGGACAGCTACAGACCATGTCAGAGCATCACCACCTTGCCCCTGCACAGCTAATCCTCCACGGAGGGTGGAGGTTGGTGGTCAGTGGTCACAGCCGTCTTTGCAGCTGGGTAAATCCCTCCCATTGTTCTGCCAACAGCAATCAAAGCTCAACTGCAAGAGGAGGGTGTACTCAGCCCACACAAAGGGCATACCTTGAGTACCCAACTTGGATGATAGGGAAGGCTATGCCACTGGAACTCATAAGACACCTACTACATCAGGCCACACTACCAAAACACTGAGTCAAAGCAGCTCTACCTAATACAAAGAAACAAACACAAGGAGACAAAGAAACATGGCCCATATGAAAGAACAGATCAAAACTCCAGAAGAGCTAAATGAAATGGAGATAAACAATCTATCAGATGCAGAGTTCAAAACACAGATGGTCAAGGAACCTAGTGAGGACCTCAGCAGCATAAAAAAAATCCAGTCAGAAACAAAGGATACGCTAATTGAAATAAAGAACAATTTACAGGGAAACAACAGTAGAGTGGATGAAGCCAAGAATCAAATCAGTGACTTGGAACATAAGAAAGCAAAAAACAACCAATCAGAACAACAAGAAGAAAAAAGAATCCAAAAATATGAGGAGAGTATAAGCAGCATCTAGGACAACTTCAACAGGTCCAGCATTCACATCATAGGGGTGCCAGGAGGAGAAGAGAAACAGCAAGAAATCAGAAATCTATTTGAAAAAATAATGAAAGAAAATGTCCCTAATTTGGTGAAGGAAATAGACATACAAGTCCAGGAGGCACAGACATTCCCAAACAAGATGGATGCAAAGAGGCCCATTCCAAGACATCATAATCAAAATGCTAAAGGTTAAAGATAAAGAGAGCATCTTAAAAGTAGCAAGAGAAAAGGAGACAGTTACCTACAGGGGAGTTCCCATAAGACCATCAGCTGATTTCTCAAAAGAAACTTTGCAGGCTAGAAGGGACTGGCAAGAAATATTCAAAGTCATGAAAAGCAAGGACCTACAGCCAAGATTGCTCTACTCAGCAAAGCTATCACTTAGAATTGAAGGGCAGATAAAGAGCTTCCCAGGCAAGAAATAACTAAAGGAGTTCATCATCACTAAACCATTATTATATGAAATGTTAAAGGGACTTATTTAAGAAAAAGGAGATCAAAACTATGAACGATAAATAAAATGACAAAAATACTTATCTATCATCAATTGAATCTAAACAAACTAAGCAAACAAGAAGAACAGAGACAGAATCATGGATACAGAGCATTTTGATGGTTGCCAGATAGGAGGAGTGTGAGGGAATGGGTAAAGAGGTGAGGGGATTACGAAGTACAAGTAGGTAGTTTCAGAATAGCCATGGGGATATAAAGTACAGTATAGGAAATGCAGTGGCCAAAGAATTTATACTCATGACCCATGGACGTGAACAAGGTGTGGGAAATGCCTAAGGGAGTGGGGGGTGCTGGGTGGAGGAGGGCAAATGGGGAAAAATCAGGGCAACTGTAACAGCATAATCAATAAAATATAATTTAAAAATTAGTCCTCAGGGTTGCTGACTGCTCACGCCCCTTCTCCATGGAACCACCCAGTGACATCCAACACGCCCCACTCCACGCCCTCTAGAAGGTCTGGGGGCAGCCAGGGTCCCAGATTTGAGGGCACAGACCTGGGTTCAGACTCATCTCCTCATGCCTCCCTCTGCTGGATCCTGGATGAGCCACTGTGGGTGTCAGGGCCTGTCCCTCTCCCGCCTGCACAATGGGATTATTCTAGCAGGTGCGTCTTAGGGATGTTCAGACACACGGCCATAGCCGTGAAGCTGGAGGAGTACCATCACGTGTAGGTGGTGACTCCCACCTCTCATTTCTTCCTCTTGTCACCTCCCCTGTGTCTGCTCCTCTCAGTACCCCTCTCTCCCACAGTCATTCCATCTAGAGTGTGTGCGTGTGGCGTGTGTGTGCACGCGGACGTGTGCCAGTGCTCATGTACTGGATCCCAGAAGAAAACGGCCCCGCATGGGCAGGAGTAGGCAAGAGCTTCCCAATATGTTAGGATCTCTAACTTCCAAACCAACTAACTATGGGAGCAGTTGGAGCCTTGGCCTGGAAGGTCAGAACACTCGAACTTTGGCCAGTACCCTGGCCAGTCCCTGCCTCTCTGTGGGCCTCAGCTTCCCAAGTGTCCAGAGAGGGTGAGGTTCAGAACTGCATAAGCGTGAGCTCAGCATAAAGGCGTCCCCAGGTCCCTCCTCCCTGGGTGGGCTGTGGACTGAGCTGCTGTTTGGTGGTCCCCAACCTGGGCTCTCTTCAGACCAGGACTGGTCAAGTGCCCGACTAGGCTGCCAAATGCTTGCCCTCTCCTCTGTGCCATCTCCATGTCTGCACACGGTCACACCAGCACAGCCTGCTTCAGAGCCCCTGAGAGAGCCTGGGTGCAGCCAGGACCCCAACTTTGAGGACACAGAGCTGGGTTCATCCCTCGCTCTGCATTCAGACCAGTCTGTGATTCTGGGCAAAGCAGGGACCTCTGAGAACCTTCCACCTTTCCTCTCAGTGTCTCCCACGATCCTCACCTCCTGGTGGGCACATCTTTGTGTAGTGTGGATGTGCACCCTCCTTTTAAGTGTGGAGTGCATTGGTGACTCCTTAGAAGATGGCAAAGTGATCCAAGGTCACTTCTAAGTTTTGGTTATAAAAAGTCAGTGCCTAACCCCTTGCTCACTCTGACCTGTGTTCTCTGTCTCTGTCTCTCTGTCTCAGGTCCCTCACTCTGGGGACTCAGCCTCTGTGTTATGAGTTGCTGCCAGGAGAGACCCACGTGGCCTAGAACCAAAAGAGAGAAACAGACAGAGAGGAAATCATGCCTTCCATCCAAACTGAATCCCCCCAAGACCCCCGAGTAGGCTCAGGTCCTGAGTGCAGCAGATCCTGCCTCAGGTGAGACCACAGCCCCAACCTCCTGAGAGTCACTGGCAGAAGCACTCGGCTGGGTCCCTCATCCAGGAAACCGTGAGATAATAAGTGTTTGCTGGTTATGTCACCGAGTGTGGGGTAATGTTGTCACACAGCAGGAGATCACTAGGACAGTTGTCTCTGTGCCAGGCCCTGGACCTGTCTTCCTCCCTCCCTCCCCCACCTCCCCCCAGGCTCCCCCCAGCCACACCGACCTCCTTTCTAGCCTCCTCTCTGTCCAGACTCCTTCTGCCTCCAAGCGTCTGCACAGCTGTGCTTTCTGCCAGGCTGCATATGCCCGAGTTTGTGCAGGCTGGCTCCTCCCGGCCGTGCTGCTGGGAATAGAGATGTCAGCTCAGTGCAGCTTGTCAGCCCTTCACCCAGTGGCCTCCAGGCCTCCTTGTGGCACCTGCTCTGTCTCCACATAGAAGTTGTTCTTTCCCTTCACGTGTTTGAGTTTCTGTGGTTGTGTCCACCTTCCCCCAGACTGTGAGCTCCTAGAGGGCAGAGAACTTGTCGATGTTTTTTAGCACAATTTGCATGCACAGGGCACAGTGGCTGGGTGAACAGATAAGAGGGTCCATTGCACTACCTACCAGCTCAGTTCTTAGAGAAAAATTGACTTTGGTCATTTTAAATGGACTAGATTGATAGCTACTAAAGTTAATCTTATGATTTAAACCTTTTGTGGTTATTAAATTACGCTAAATGAGTGAATAATCCCCCCAAACTCCATAGCATGTCACTATACATTTTCCCACATAACAGATTGGGGAGATGCACTCCTTCGCATGGTTGTTTGGAACCCAGAGATCACGTGCTTTCTCCATCCCCAGGATGTCACCCCCATCTGCTTCTATCAACCTGAAGACACAGAACTTAGAGCAATGCATGGTCGGGGATTGTGTTAGGCAGGTCTGCAATGACACATGTCAGCTCCTGTCCTCTTCCACTGGCAACAACAGGGTCATATTGTCTCAAAGGTGGCTGAAAATACCATCCAGTTGTGTGCCCCAAAACGGGACAGTGGGCTTTGATGGACAATTAAAGTTTGCTGACACAATGAGGAACTCAGGTAGAACTATTGGGTTTTTCACGTGTTCAAGTTTTCACCATGTGCCGAGCACTGTGCTGAGAGCTGGATGGAGACCTGACTGAGCAGTAGGTTGGGCTGCAGAAGCTCCCGATCTGAAGAAGGAGCCAATGCACGGCACGAAGTGCCCAGCACCCTAAGGGAAAAAAATGGAGTGAATGTGCTCTGGAAGTTTGATGAATAATTCTAGTTTTGGAGCTTATAGTAACTGAACTCCACCTTCAGAGATAAACAAGATACGGTGCACAGAGGAAGACAGCAGCAGGAACTGTAGAAGCAGGTCAGTTACGTACAACACACAGTAAGAAATGCTATGGAGCCATGAAAGTCATAGATTCAAAAATATTAAAGGGAAGAGATAATCATTCATGTTAAATTGAAAGTGACGGAATATAAGGTGGCCTCATTTCTGGACTAACTCTGTCTAGGTCAAGGCATGCACAAAATCTGGTCCAGTTCCGGCCAAGATGGAGGCGCAGGTAGAAACCCTTCGCTTCCTCGCACAACCAAAAGGAGAAAAACAACCAATCTAAAATCAATAAACAACCAGAAGTGCCAGAAAATCAAACTGCATGGAACTCCGACAACCACGGAATTAAAGAAACAGTCAAACAGAACAACCAGACCAGTAACGCAGCCAACCTCAGGGGCGGACTCAGAATAACCGAGGTGAGCCCTGGCTGGTGTAGCTCAGTGGAATGAGCAGGGGCTGCGAACCAAAGGGTCACTGGTTCAATTCCCAGTCAAGGCATATGCCTGGGTTGCAGGCCAGGTTCCCAGTAGGGGGCTCATGAGAGGCAACCACACATTGAAGTTTCTCTCTCTCTCCTTCTCCCTCCCTTCCCCTCTCTCTAAAAATAAATAAATAATCTTAAGGAAAAAAAAAAACCAAGGCGAGGCGGCAGACTGAGCTGGCAGGGCTGGCTGCAGCCAGGCAGTGGGCTGCACGGGTGGGGCTGACTTAAGGGGAAAGTGGACTACAGCGGTTGCTGCGGTGGGAGAAACTCCCAGTCTCAGACGAGAGTTAGCTGAAAAGTGCGCTAGAGACTAGCAGGCAGGCTGCACTGTTCCCTCTCTGGCCCCTCCCCCACAGGCAGCCCTGCAGTGCAGCAAGGAAGGTTGCCCTGCCTGGGTGAATACTGAAGGCCCTGCCCCCTAACAACTTATCAGGGGCCCCAAGCAAAGAAATAGGGCCAAAATGAAAGAACAAAGCAAAACCTCAGAAAGAGAGCTAAGGAAGGAGGAGCTAAGCAAGGAGGATACAGCCAACCTATCTGATGGAGAACTTAAAGCCCTGGTAATCAAAATGCTCACAGACCTGATTGAGCTTGGTCGAAAAATGAAAGAACAAATGAAAGATGCCCAAATTGAAATAAAGCAAAATATTCAGGGAACCAACAGTGACAGGAAGGAAACTAGGACTCAAAGCAACGATTTGGAACAAAAAGAAGAAATAAACATCCAACTGGAACAAAATGAAGAAACAAGAATCCAAAAAAAATAAAGAGAGGCTGAGGAATCTCTGAGACAACCTGAAGTGTTCCAATATCCAAATGATAGGGGTGCCAGAAGGAGAAGAACAACAGCAAGAAATTGAAAAAATATTTGAACAAGTAATGAAGGAAAACTTCCCCAATCTTGTGAAGGAAATAGACTTTTAGGAAGTCCAGGAAGCCCAGAGAGTCCCAAAGAGGTTGAACACAAAGAGGAACACACCAAGGCACATCATCATTAAGTTACCCAAGATTAAAGACAAAGAGACAATCTTAAAAGCAGCAAGAGGAAAGGAAAGAGTTACCTACAAAGGAATGCCCATAAGGCTATCAGCTGATTTCTCAAAAGAAACCTTACAGTAAGAAGGGGCTGGAGAGAAGTATTTGAAGTCATGAAGGGCAAGGACCCACATCCAAGAATACTCTATCCAGCAAAGCTATCATTTAGAATGGAAGGGCAGATAAAATGCTTCCCAGATAAGGTCAAATTAAAGGAGTTCATCATCACCAAGCCCTTATTATATGAAATGTTAAAGGGACTTATCTAAGAAAAGGAAGATCAAAAATATGAACAGTAAAATGACAACAAACTCACAACTATCAACAAATGAACCTAAAAAAATAAAAGAATGAAAACAAAAACTAAACTAGAACAGAAACAGAATTAGAGAAATGGACATCACACGGAGGGTTTTCAGTGGGAGGGGGAGGGAGGAATAGGGGGTAAAGGTACAGGGAAGAAGCAGCATAATTGGTAGGCATTATATAGATAGGGAGAGATCAACAATGGTAGAGAAAACAGAGAACTCAAAGAACTTATATGTACAACCCATGGACATGAACTAAAGGGGGGTGATGCTGGAGGGTTGGGGCATGCAGGGTAGAAGGGGAATAAAGGGGGGAAAATTGGGAAAGCTGTAATAGTATAATCAATAAAATATAATTTTTAAAAAATAAAAAAAGAAAGCATGCAAATATGTTGAGGGGTAGTTTTCTGAGTTTCTAAAATGTTTTTGTTTAATCAGAAGGTTTCCATCAATATGCTTTGGCTTCATGTACTATTATCTTCAACCTGACATAAAGCACTGTAATGTAAACCAGTTTTCACCACACTTCTCCACCCACCCCGGTGCGGGTCCATAGGCTTCAACCTGGTCTGTATTTTCTGTTCTAGAACTCAAAGCCTGATTCAGGAGCTCAATACATACTCTCTGAAATACCGAACTATAACTCCTAACAGAAGATACTCCAAAACATTGATTTTTACAGAATTTATTTTGTTCTAATGGCAAGCCTGGGAAGGCATCTCAGTTTGTCGTGTAGTGTTTTATTGCTGACGTAACGGTGAGCTCCATACACCGATGCCATGTCTTACCTGGCCACCAGAGGGCAGTGCATGGCTGTTCATGCTTATGACATTGACCCTCAAATTTTGCCAAGCTCATCTTCTTCAAAACAAGACCACTAGCAAAGAGGGGGTCCTATTACCTAAGGGGTGGCTGGGAAATATATGCTGTCTACAAAAGACCTAGCTCAGATCGAAAGACACACAAACTCAAGGTTAAGAAATAGAAAAAGATATTTAATGCAAATGGAAACCAAAAAAGTTGTGATTTCAATACTCATATTAGACAAAATAGTCTTTAAAACAAAGGCTATAATAAGAGACAAAGAAGGATGTTACCTAATGATAAAGAGATCAATCCAACAAGAGGATAAAACTCCTGTAAACATTTATGCACTCACTCCAGGAGCACCTAAGTATATAAAGTAAATATTGATGGACATAAAGGGAAAGATCAACAAAAGTACTATTATAGCAGGGGACTTTAACACTCCATTGACATCAATGGATAGATCTTCCAGACAGAAAATCAGAAGGGAAACAGCAGTCTTAAATGACACAGTAGACCAGATGGATTTCATTGATATTTTCAGTGCATTTCATGGCAAAGCGCAAGAATATATATTCCTTTCAAGTGAACATGAAACATTTTCCAGGATAGGCCACATGTTAGACCACAAAACAAACCTCAATAAATTTAAGAAGATTGAAAGCATATCAAGCATCTATTCTGACCACAATACTATTACACTAGAATTCAATTACAAGAAAAAAATTGAAAAACACACAACTACATGAAGGCTAAATAATTGAAAAAAATTTTTAATCAAAGTCTTTTATAGAAAGGAGGTAGATCGAGGATATCATTAGAAAAGAAAAATGGAAATTTATTGGGGGGGGACAGTGGTTTCTCATTGGCTGAGCTGCACTTTTCCCATTGGCTGGAATTGTTGCTGGGCTAGAAGAAAATCATCCTTCCTCCTTCAGGGTGGTAGAGTAAGACACTTTTCATTTGTAGATGCAAGGTCTTGTCTATTTCTGTTTGGATTAATTGACAATGAGTGGTAAGAGAGCTCCCTCCAGAGACAGTCGAGACTCCAATTATATTTGAAATTTCCTTTATTAATTTTCACAGTTCATTGCTTTCATTTGATTCATGACCTAAAAAGCCTTAACTAAGAAGGTTAAGAACCCATGACCTATTCAGTACAAAGTTCTGTGAGAGTAAAAAGTTCACGTGAGCTCTGGCCAGATACCTCAGTTGGTTAGAGCTTTGCTTCTATACGCCAAAGTTGCAGTTGGGGCACATACAAAAAGCAAATAATGAATGCATAAATAAGTGGAACAACAAATTGATGTTTCTCTCTCTCAAATCAATATTTTTTTTAAATCAACCACTTATTGATGCAAATAGAACGTATCAACAAGTGGAACAATAAATCATTTTCTCTCTCTCCCCAGGGTGGGGGGAGAGGGATGGGGGGGCGGGGGTCAGCCACAATTCTAGTGTTCATTAATGCCGCATTACAGGGCTGCAAATGCATTAACAACTCTGTAAGGAAATGTACATACAGGAAACAAGGAACACTAAGAGCATTTGAGCATACAATTCAGCTTCTGTAGTACAGCTGCTGAGGTTTCCAGGCCTCCGGTCATGAGGACAGTGAGCCTGTTGGCAGGTTTGTTGTGCGTGCTTGTATATATACGGTGGTTGCGAGGCGGGGGGTTGGGGGGAGAAATGGTTCGATATGTTTTTCATGAAAAAAGAGGTTATGTGAGTTTACAGCGAATTTCTACCACTACTACCCATAATTTTCCAGTTATTTTTATTATCCATCGGTTCTTTTCTTCCAGTAGCTCTGACGACCGAAGGCAAAAGTGAAACACGAAAGGAGAGAGCAAAAGAAAAGAAAGTTCCAAAGGCAGCCAGGATTTCGTCCTGCGGTCCCTTTAAGAGAAGAACCTCTTGGGACCGGCAGTCCCAACCGACCCCAGTTTTAACCGAAACCTAACCCGGACTTCCCCCTCTTGACTCAAATAAGACCAACTTTGGATTTTCCCTCCCCTGTTGACCAATCAGATTCTGTTACCAGGCAGACTTTTTCTGCCGCCTGTGAGAGCTCGGCGCCTTCTGTCTCCCGGTGGCAGCAAAGACCAATGAGAGAGCAGGCCGTCGGAGTATCTAGGCAGATCGGGGCTGCTCCAGCCATTCAGAAAAAAGAAAATAAAGCAACGCACTAGCCCGCCGGGCCAGGACCGTGGGGCTGGGCTGGAGCGAAGGTGGCTACGAGGTAGTTTCTCTTTCTCCCTTACCTTTATTGTTGCTTGTGTGGGAAGGCGACTGTTCAAAGGTGGGAGGGGGCAATATGAGTTGGGGAGAAGAGCAGAAAAAGATTTTAGCTGTATTTTCAACAGCTTCTTCACCCATGTGCACGTGCCCCGAATCTGGGACCTCATTTCCCCAACCGGGTTCCCTACGTCCAGCCCAGGAGTTCCGCTACCCTGAGCCCCCTACTTCGCAGCAACCCGGGATTGAATAGAGGGGGAAGGGCGGGAGGTGGGGACGCGCATCCGGATGGGATGTTGAGGGAGATGACGTAGGGGCCGGCGACATGGGGAGGGGGAGCGGCGGGGGAAGCGGTGGCAAGATTAAGTAATGAGAACTTGGGCCCAGTTTTTTCCAAACCCAGAAGGGCAGAACATATTCGTATCCTTTCTGACCTCCCAGGCAAATTCAATGATGAGCCTATATTAGAGAATTAGATAACTTTGTTTTGTAGTGGTTGTTTTTGAGGGAGAAGAGGGCTGTATGAGGTCAGAATCAGAAATGAAAATTTCTTACGTGGATTGTTAATTCCCCTATCTCTTCCTTTACAGTTTTCCACATATAGGAGACTGCAGGAAGGTGGGGCAGATAGACTGGAGATGGCAAAGATCTTTTGGGGTATATATGGGCCTGGAGAAGTAATGGAATAATTTTTAATTTTTGGAGAAGGCACGTGGTGAGAAAAAGAGCATTGGAGAAATTCGGAGGCTTTCTTTCTGTTTCTGTTTCTCTTGCGGGGTAGAGAGATGAGCGCTCTGGGGTCTTTGGGGGAAGGGAAGTTAAATCTTCATGTCCTGTCTCCTGTCAACTCTAGCCCTCATGCGAGGATGGCAGAAGATGAACCTGATGCTAAGAGCCCAGAGACTGCAGGAAGAGCCCCCTCAGGTAGTGCTGAGGCAGGGGAACCTACCACCCTTCTTCAGAGGCTCCGGGGTACCATTTCGTAAGTACTCATCACCACCTCCAAATCTTGTTCCACACCTGGGTATAGATCCCTGTAGTACTTCACTTCCCCAGTCGCTGAACTGCCTCTCCCTGAGCAAGTGCATCTGACCAGGGGGAGATTGTTCACATGGTAGCAATTCTTGAGCACCTGCCAGACATTTGAGTCCTTTTCCTCTCCCTAGCAATCAGACACAGAATGGGGAAAAATCTTGTGTCTAACCTCCAGCTTTCTCCTCTTCTCCACAGTAAGGCCGTGCAGAACAAAGTAGAGGGGATCTTGGTAAGTATTTTGGGGAGGAGGGCAACAGGGAGATTGAATTGGTGGGGGGTGAGGACATGAGTCAATGAAAGGTTTTGTGGGAGAGGCCGTGTTGTCTCCCCTGTGAGAAGATAATTGGCTTTGCAACATACTACCAGTTTGACCTTGAGCATCTCACTTCATCTTTCTGCGATCTGTTTTGTGGAAGCCCAGAGAAATAGATTTCAGAGCCAGTCCCCTCTGCTCCCCGTCAACCATGGTGGCCCCTAAGGGCTCCTCAGAGCACGGTGCGCACCCAGCCTCAAATCATGCTAAGGTCTTTTTTCAGTCTGACAGTCTCTAAGTCAGCTAGACTTTTTGGTAAGGATCAGAGGGTCGGACCTTGGGTCCTTCTTGGCCTTATTATTTCTCCTGCCTCTGTTCTTCCCTGCCTCAGCAAGATGTACAGAAATTTTCAGACAATGACAAGCTGTATCTCTACCTTCAGCTCCCCTCAGGGCCCAGTACTGGAGACAAAAGGTATGTTTGGTGCTTGACTTTTAGATGTCAGAGAGTCTGATTTTTAAAAAATGAACATTGTTTTATTTGGCACCTTGGTTCTTGATGTGTGTGAGAAGCTCTGATTCTTAAAGGCTCACTGGGATAGGGCGGGTGAATAGGAATCCTCATAACAGCTGTCCTTGATCAAGAAGAAAAGTCCCTGACCTGTACTGGTTTACCAGAGAAAGGTGGATTCTGAGGGAAGTGATTTGGTCCAGCACTACTGAAGTGATAGTCTGGATAGAACCAGGACAACTGTTGGGAATTTAGTAATGGTTTTCTCTGTTATTCTCTTGCAGCTCAGAGCCAAGTACACTCAGCAATGAGGAGTACATGTATGCCTATAGGTGGATCCGCAACCACCTAGAAGAGCATACTGACACCTGTCTGCCAAAGCAAAGTGTTTATGATGCCTATCGGTGGGTGGATGGGGGGAGTGGAGAGTGGGTGGGTGGGCATAGGACCACCCCTTACCCTTGGAGAGCTCCCTGCCTTGATAGAGCCTGACTTCTTAAAAAGGCTTTCCCAAACTTGATCCCCAGGGACCCTCTGAACCCACCCATGACCTCCTTCTCTGAGTATCTTCTCATTCTGCACAACTCCCCCCCCCCCCAGGAAGTATTGTGAGAGCCTCGCTTGTTGCCGCCCACTCAGCACAGCCAACTTTGGCAAAATCATCAGAGAGATCTTTCCTGACATCAAGGCCCGAAGGCTTGGTGGCCGGGGGCAGTCCAAGTATCCTTGACTGGAGAGGTTGGGGCTGGAGGACCTGGGGAGGAAAACTTATGGATGCGGAGAGCCAGGAGTGGAAACAGCCCAACCTCCCTAAGGGGCTCCGAGAGCCCCATATGTTGGTTTCTCCTTAAATCCCATCAGATATTGCTACAGTGGCATACGAAGAAAGACCTTGGTATCTATGCCACCCTTGCCTGGCCTTGACTTAAAGGGCTCTGAGAGTGTAAGTAACAGACAACCCTGTGATTGCACTCTTCCTTCCAAGGTAGAAGTCAGAGGTCTTTGGGACATGTTTTGAGGACTGACACAGCCTAGGTGATTCTGCACATAGCTTCTGGGTATATAGGATATGCCCTTCTGCCCACCCTATGGCTGAGGCAGGGGATGAAGAGAACATGTGAGTTTCTGGGACAGGCTATTCCCATCCCCAGTCTGGACTTTATATAGCCAACAATGGATGTTTAAGAGGGACCAAAGGTCCTTTAGTCTGGAGTATTATGAGGCCTATCCTTCCCCACTGCAGCCAGAAATGGGCCCAGAAGTAACCCCAGCACCTCGGGATGAACTGGTTGAGGCAGCCTGTGCCCTGACCTGTGACTGGGCTGAGCGAATCCTGAAACGGTCCTTCAGTTCCATCGTTGAGGTCGCCCGCTTCCTGCTGCAGCATCATCTCATCTCAGCCCGATCTGCACATGCCCATGTGCTCAAAGCCATGGGGCTTGCTGGTGGGTGAACCTTGTCTTCTGTCCTGAGAAACCCTCAGCCACTTTGGACTTCAAAAGCCCTCCCACACACTAGGGTAGAGACACCTGGGATTTGCCTTTTATTCCTGGAGACCCTTCTAGAACATGCCTTAGACCACCTTCTTTCCCTTACCCTCTACCAGTTAGAATTGCCACACTTCCCATTCTGTTTCCCCTTCACCTTACTACCTTTTCTGGCACTTCTGCAGAAGAGGATGAACATGTGCCTCGGGAACGATCATCTAAATCTAAGAATGGTGTAGAGAACCCAGAGGGTGGAGCCCATAAGAAACCAGAGAAACCGACCCAGGTAAGGACGTTGATGCCCCTGACCTTACTGCCCTGGCCTTGGGGCTTAATATACCCTTCCCCCACGGGTCTCATACTTTTTCACCTCCTGTGCTTATGTTTCTTACAATGTCTAGTCTTCCCATTTACTGTGTTGCTCTTTTTACTTCTTAGCCTCCTCAGGAGCTGGAATCCCGAGCTGGGGCTGGTCCTCCAGCACGGAGCGAGCGGAAGAAGAGCGTAGTAGAGAGTCCAACCCCAGCACCCAATAACCCGCAGGTTAATGCCCTGGTTGCCCGGCTGCCTCTGCTCCTCCCTCGGGCCCCTCGCTCACTTATTCCGCAAATCTCCGTCTCTCCAACCATCATGGCCCCCAAGCTTCCTTCAGGCACTCTGAAATTGACCCCGCTGCCTGTGTCCAGTAGGATTAGGGGATCCCAGGCGCCTGTGCCCATCATTAATATGATCTTACCAACTGTCCCTGCTTTGCCTGGACCTGGACCTGGGCAGGCTCCACCTGGGGGGCTCACTCAGCCACAGAGCACAGAAAGTAAGGAGGTAGGCATAGGTGGTGACCCAGGACCTCATGACAAAGGTGTCAAGAGGACAGCTGAAGTACCTATGAGTGAGGCCAATGGGCAGGACCCACCAGCTAAAGCAGCAAAGCAGGATACAGAGGGTACAGGGAGTGATGCCAAAAGAAAACGGGGGCGCCCTCGAAAAAAATCAGTTGGAGGAAGTAGGGAAAGGAATTCCACCCCTGACAAGTCAGCAGCTGCCATGGACTCTGCGCAGTCCTCAAGGCTACCACGGGAGACATGGGCCTCTGGAGGGGAAGGCAACTCAGCTGGAGGGTCAGAGAGGCCAGGGCCAGTGGGGGAGGCTGAGAAGGGGATGGTGCTTGCCCAAGGTCAGGAAGGTGGTGCTGTTTCCAAAGGAGGAAGGGGTCCCAGTTCCCGCCATGCCAAAGGAGAAAAAATTCCTCTTGTCACCCCAAAAGTGAGTGTCATCAGAGGCAGTAGAAGCCAAAAGGAGGCTCTTCATTTGGAAAAGGGAGAGGCAGACACTGCAGCGCAGGGTAATAAAGATTTAAAGGGGCATACACTTCAAAGTTCCTCATCCCATGAGCAGAAAGAACCCAAAGCAATACCCCTGTGATAGGTGTGTGGAGAAGAGCGCTTACATCCAGATGTGAACTAACTCTTGCCTGCCTGCCTCATAGAAGCCCTTCGCCTCACTTGCTTTTCCTCTGGCTCTTGTTTTCCGAGGGAATTCATGCTCTTCTGTATAGACAGCTGAGGCACCCTGTCTTAGACAGTGCCTGCTTCCTACCCTTGACCTTTCCAGCTCAATACCCTTGGCTTTAGAGTCACTAATGTGTAGTGACCTTACCTGGATCCCTGTGCTATCCTGTGGGAAGACAGGAATGGAATGATATGATGAACCTGTAGGTTAGGACTCTTTTTGTTTTAAGGTGTAGTAAACCTAACTCTAACTGGCTTAAAAATAAAGTTTTACTGGCTCATGTAAAGTCCAGAGGTAGTGCTGGCTCCAGGTAAAGCTGGTCCAGTGGTTCTGTATGTCTCAGTACCAGATTGACTTACCCCCTATGCCTCCCCACCTCTGCTGTTCTACCTTCTGTAGGATCGTGAACCCTGGGCTGCTTTGGGGCTGCCAGCACTCCTAGAATTACAATGTTTCCTCATTTACGTCCAACCAGAAACAGAGGGCATCTTTGTTCCAGGAATCCTAGCAAAAACCCTCTGATTCACTGATTAGGACAACTCATGTCACATGTCCACCCCTAACCAGTCCCTGTGGCCAGGGGGATGGTATATGCTAATTTCTTATTCTACATCAGGGAATGCACCTGTGGAATAAAGGGTGGGATTATCTTCCTTACTCCTCACAAACTGGGAGGGGGAAGGTCCTGGGGAGGCAGCTGACACCTGGCCACTACTATGAAGTACATGTGGCTTAACTTGCTAGGTTGAGATCAGCTGTACCTGCTTTTTTCCTCATAGTCTTGCATTTTTCTCACTGCAGTTGTCACTGTTCTTACTCTGGTCTCAGAGGGAATGAGAGGAAAGTCACTGTCCCTTTTGGACTGTCTCTTTAGTCTCATTTAGATGACCATCTCCCCCTTCCTCTTTTTTTCCACCTATGGCTCAGAGATGGAGCTCCTTCCTTTTCCTGTTTCTGGGCTTTCTCATTTCTGCTTCCCTGTCCCCCACCCTACTGCCACTTTTACTAAATAGTGAGATTTATTTCTAGTCATTTATTAAATTCATTCTGTATCCACCAGGTGTCAGTCTGTCACACGTATCAGGACTAGCCAGGCTTGTGGGGTTTAGGGCAGCTGTATGGAAGGAGGTGGCTCTGCATATCAGGGAGTACCAATAGGAAGGGAATCCAGATCCTCCAGAGGGATCTTTGGGAAGACCAGTAAACCAACCAATATTTATTGAGGACCTACTTTGTCTTCTTTGTAGGGTAGTTTCTGTCAGGGAATCTTGGTTCTTCCCAAGAAATATAGATTTTCTTTCAGGGAGACTTCGTTTGTTCATTTATTTCCACCACAGCAGATTTTTAAAAATTATAATATGTAATGTTTGATATCTATAAAGAATATATTTAACATGAATAAATTATGAAGCATAATAATTAAATGACTACCTATGACCTATCACCCAACTTATACATTAAAACATTAGAAAGATCATTGACTTCCTTGTGTTCCTCCCCTACCCTGTATCTTACCTCTCCCTAGATGCAACTACTGACTCTAATTCTGTATTTATTAGTTACCTACCATATATACATATGTATCCTCAAAAAATGTATTGTTCAGTTTTGCTCTTCGTTTTATGAAAATTTTATACTCTAATAGTACCCTGTAGTTTGCTTCTTTTCACTTCACATTATTTCCAAGGTTCATCCATATTGTAGATAGCTATGATTCGTTCATTTTCATCAAGTACATAAACCACAAGTTACTTACCCATTCACCTATCGACGGACTTCGGCTTATTTCCAGTTTTTTGCTATTACAAACAATGCTGCTATGAATATTCTTATACATGTTAGTGCCTTTGTTTTTCGCAGGATTTCTAAAAAGTTTTCTAAGATGCTTCTTTAAGTCTGTACACCGTGTGCATTGGGGACTATCTTCTCCTGTCTTCTTCTCTGGAAGAGTTTACATCAGACTGAAATAAACGGCCCCTTGAAAATTTGGTAAAACTCACCTGTTAAGCCATTTGAGCCTGGCGTTTCTTTGTGGGAAAAATTTTAACTACTGATTCAATCTCTTTAAAAATTATAAGCTATTTGGGCTTTCTATTTCTTTACATTTTTATTTTATTTACTGTATTTTTCCGTGTATAATGCACACCCACAGTTTTGTGCACATTATACATGAGAGCATTCTTCCCATGGCATGTAATCATTATGCCCACATATAATGTACATCCTTATGTTTCCCTCAAAAATGGGGGCAAAAAGGTGCACGTTATACACGGCAAAATAGGGTATTTATTTTTTAGAGAGGGAGAGAAACATCAATGTGGGACAGTTACATCAATCAGTTCCCTCTCGCATGCCCCTTGGGGACCGGCCCGGCAACCCAGGCATGTGCCCTGACCATGAATCGAAGCGGTGGCTTTTTGGTTCGCAGACCAGCACTGAATCCGCTGAGCCACAGCAGCCAGGGCTCCATTTCTTCTCACATCAATTTAGGAAAAGTGTCTTTCTAGGATTTTGTGCATTTTATGTCTTTTTTTTAATGAAATGTCTTGTATTTTCTTTGTGTCACTGCTCCGTGTAGTCACGCCCTCCTTTTCGTTTCTGCGGTGCCTGCTTTCCGGCAATCACTTGCACCCGAAGTTTGTTACTTTCCTTTGTCTGCCTTTGCTTACTACTTCGGGCTTTGCTGATCCTCTCCCTCATTTATTTGTTTACCATCTCACTAATTATGGACTTTTTCTACAGTATTTCCTTCCAGTTTCTTTAGATTTAATTTTACGTTACTTTATAACATCTTAATTTTGACACATCTAATTAATTTTCAAGCTTTTTTTTCTACTGTATGTTTTTAAGCACCTGTTTCTCTACATTGCCCCGGTTTTCCTGTTGTAAAGTATTTTAATTGTTATTTCGTTTTAAGAATGTTTAGCTTACTTTTATGACTTTTTTGATTCATTAATTATTTCAAAAGGTTTTTTAATTTCCAAGTGTTTGGATATTTAAAAATGTATCTTTTTGATATTTTCAGTTTAATCATTTGTGCTCAGAGAATGTGGTCTCTGTGATCAGTTCTTTGAAATTTGTTGGGATTGTTGATTGTTATTTTATATTCTGTAAACTTACCTTGGATGTCTAAAATCTGTTTTGTTTTGCCTGTGGTAGCTTGTTTCCTTGTATATTTTATCTTCTTGGGTTTTGAGCTCATATTTTGTTAAACTTAATCTATAGGAATCCAAACGGCCTAAAATGTGGGTACCTACCTCCAGAGAGGACTTGCATTTGCTTCTGCCAGGAGCCAAAGGGTGCTTCTGACCTGGGGCTGTGTTAGCTCCTTCAAGAGTCCCAGTTTAATTCAGGAGTGCCAGGTTTTTCCCCTTCCTTGGCGAGGCCCAAGGGTTAGCTTCTGTTCACAATACAGGTATTGGTGTTTGTCCTAGGGCAAACCTGCTTTTCCTACTGCATGTTGTTGATTCTTCATGTAGGTTTCACTTTAATGTAATTTTTTTTCTTCTTTTCTGATTTCCCTTTATAGCAGGCTCAGCAATGTGCTAAATGTGCCTGCTGTAATTTGTCCAGGATCTAGTTGTATTTTACTGGGAAAGCCCTTTCTCACCCATGCTGTCAGAAGTAGGAGCTGATTGCTGTGATTTTGCTTTCCTCCTTGGTTTTTAAGAGCTAGGTATTTGCATTTCTCAGAAGCTAGTTGATTTTAGGCTCTGTCTTCAAGTTAGTAATGATCACAGCACAGTGCGAGTTACTTAACAGTAAGCACAGAGAGCTGTGGAAGCCCAAAAGAATAGCACACAGCTCAGACAGGTGTCCGGGATGACTTCCCAGGAGAGGTGAGGAGGAATTTAGCTGGACAAGTCTAACTCATAAAACAAGAACAATGACATAACACGTGGTAAAAAAGAAAAGAAAAAAAGTCAAATCATGATACTTAGCTACTGCATAAGAGCTGAGTGTAAATTCAGATCATCCTGGGCTGAGTAATTTGGGAAGGCTTCATGGAAAGGGTAGGCTTGAGTTAAGCCTTTAAGGTAAGTAGACTTCAGATAGGTGAAAAACAGGAGGGCAATATGGGAAAAGCAGGGGTTTGGGAGAGTAGGCATGGCAGTACAACCCAGTAAAGAGACCTGTCAGGCAGAGGGCATGTGTGTGAACAATAGTGAGAAATAAACTAGAACAACACACAACTATTATCGTTACCTGTTGATTGAATGAAAGTATAAAAGGTATAAAGTTTGCATTTAAAGATGCAAGAACTGGAATCAAAAGGACCTAGCCAGGCATCTGTTGCCATTATCCATGTGGGAGGGGATGAGGGACTGAATAAGGCTGCTGACACATTAGAGATGGCAGACATGGGAAAATAAACCACTGCTAATAGGGTAGATAGAAGCATCCAAGGAAATACTCTCCTTACCATGACTGGGTTTGGGATGTATCCATTCACTTTGGGAGACAAGGTCACTGGGTGATTTTGAGATTACATGAATGTTAACAGGGTTTTTAAATAGTCTGTTTTAAAACTTACTCTACTTTAAAATCTAACAGGAAACAAGTTATTCTGTAGTTAAGGCAGTCTTCAGTTCACTAGATAAAGGGCTAAACTTAGATTTGGGGGACTATCTACTGCTTTCTCTCTGCCTACCATTCCTTATTCTCTCCCAATACCCTGTTCCCCATTCCCATTACCTTTCTCTCCAAGTGTCGCCTTTCATTTTAGCCCTATCACAAATGAAATTAAAGATAACTTATAATTTACTAAAATTTGAAATAAGATTTTGCTCTTAAACCAAGACAAACTGTTTAGTCTGGCCCCAGATAAATGAACTTATTGCCCTTTGTTGTGGATAACAAGTTGCTTTAGAAATCACAGCAGGTGAAGCCCTGACTGGTGTGGCTCAGTGGATTGAGTGCCAGCCTGCAGTCTAAAGGGTTGCCAGTTTGATTCCCAGTCAGGGCACATGCTTGGGTTGCGGGCCAGGTCCCCAGTAGGGGCTGTGAGAGAGGCAACCATACATTGATATTTCTCCTTCCCTTTCCCTCCTAAAAATAATAAAATCTTTAAAAAAAAGAAATGAAAGCAAATGCTACATTCACTCACATACCAAACAGGGGAATTAATGTCATTATATATTTGTCTAAGTGTTTTGTCTCATGTTATAGTTCCTCAGTAGGTCTACTCCTTTGTGTAGGAGCATCCTGCTGGCTCCATCCTATGAGATAAAATTAAGCATAACAACTAATAAAGCAGTATTTATTAAATGTTGGTGAGAGTTTTTTGCTGGAAAGAACAGAAATTTAGTTCAAATCTTAGCTTTACCACTTGTCATAAGATTTTGAAAATTTAGACCAGTTTTTTCAAACTGTTGATTGTATCCCATTAGTGGTTTGTGAAACTGATTTAGCAAGATGCAAAACTTTTTAAAAAGTGAAATGAAATAGCCCTGGCTGGGTGGCTAAGTTGGTTGGAGCATCCTCCTGTGCACCGAAAGGTTGTGAGTTTGATCCTGTCAAGGCAGGAACCTAGGCTGCGCATTGTGCTCAATGTTTCTGTCTCACTTTGATGCGCGCGCGTGTGTGTGTGTCCCCTTTGTAAAATCAATAAATAAATCCTTAGGTGAGGATTTTTTTTTTAAAGAATAAATAAAACAAAATAGAAATATGGCCCTGGCTGGTGTGGCTCAGGATTGAGTGCTGGCCTGCGAACTGAAAGGTCGCTGGTTTGATTCCCAGTCAGGGCACATGCCTGAGTTGCAGGTCAGGTTTCCAGTTGGGGGCACATGAGAGGCAACCGATCAATGTATTTCTCACATGTTGATGTTCCCTCTTCCTCCCTTCCCCTCTCTCTAAAAATAAAATCTTTAAAAGAACAGAAAATACCAGTGCATTGCATATAGTAAGGGTAAATGTTTCGTGAAACTTAGCTCAGTGAAGACATGATTATGTGCTCTTCAGTGGTCATGATATAAAAGCATTTCTTACTGTGGGCTGAAGTGGAACAATTTTGAAAAAACAATGGCAACCATTTGAAACTCAGCTTCCATAAAATGGGATAAAATCTTTTTCATAGGGTATTAATGAGGAATAAATGAGGTAATGTTTATATTATTACACAGTAGAGACTTGAGTAATAAATAATTCCTAGCTTATTTTCTTTAAAAATAAAAAGCCCAAAATATAATGGTTTGGGGGGAAATTAGTCTTTATAATTTCTTTAACTACAGGAGTGTTTAAAATATAACTAGAGCTGTATTATGACCTGAGTCCTCTAGTTTTACCAACTTTTGATGAGTAAGCCAACTTCTTTCTCCAGTTTGATAAAATTTAAATAAGTGACATTACCTGACCCTGTTGGTACGTTCCTAGTGCTATAACAACAAAACTTTTCCTGTGGCAGAAACTAAGGATACAGCTGGAATACAAAAATGAAACCTTTCCTGCCTTGAGGAGCTCAGACTAGAGGGATTTGGAGATTCATATAAACAGAGGGTAACCTAAACAAATGAACAAACAAAAAACAACTTCAGAAGAAATCAGAAAGAAAAAGTCATAAATACAAAGAAATGTACACATATGAGCCTTCAGAACTATAAACACAGAAAACTTGAAACAAACCCTTCTACTTGTCTGTGGGGGGAGGGGATGCTCCCTTAATGAAAGACTTAACAACTGCTTGTAGCTATAAAAATTTGAACAGAGATGTTCCTGAAATATGTTTTTGTCATTAGAAAATTAAAAACTTCCTACTATAAAAAGCAGAGCTGTCAGCTGTCATATCCCTTTTTACAGTATTTCAAAGATGTGGTCTTACAGCCCTTGGGAATCCTACCCCTGAATGAGATGAATGTGTGACACTAAACCCTAGGCGTGCCCTGGCCCGGTAGCTCAGTTGGTTAGAACCTGATACTCAAGGTTGCAGGTTCGATCCTGGGCCAGGGCTCAGGGCACATACCAATGAATGAATCAATGCATAAGTAAGTGGAACAACAAAATCAGTGTTTCTCTTTTTCTTTCTCCCTCTTCCTCTCTCTAAAAGTCAATTTAAAAAAGAATTCTAGGCAAAAGCAGGGCCATCACATCTTGATACCTGCCTGACAGCTAACTGGGAGCTGGCCAAGAGCTGCTAGGCCTGACAGATGGACTAATGACTCCGCACTCCAGACCAGTGGTGACAAATTTAAACTATCTTTCGCACTCTCAGCCTCATCTTTCATTGCTGTACTTCTGCTTTAACATAGCTTATCATCCTGTCCTCTCATAATTTGAGCAAATTCCCATTTCTGTTCTTCAGCATACATTCTTTTTTAGCCTCTCCTCTTTTTTGTTGTGCTGGATCATATCCAATAAATCTTCTGAGACCTGGCTCACAATATTTTTAAGCCATTCGTTCATTCACCATATACTGAGTGTCTAGGCCTTCCCTATTAATTAACCATACTCCTCTATATTCCTTCAGCAATTAGATACCCTATTTGTTCTACCTTTGTACATACTGCATGTTTTACACAGATATTTGCAAGCTTTATTCTGTCTTCCAATTAAACACTGAAGCAGTGACCCTCTTTTCTTTCATCTATATTATTGTCCCAATAATAGTAATATAGTACTATATAGAATAGTAATCTGTACTTTTTTAATACTCACAAAACCCTGGGAAGCATTAATATTCCTAGATTCACTTTGCAGACATAGAAACCTCAGTAAAAGGAGGTTAAATCCGTAATCCCAAATCAAACAGCCTATAACTAGCGGGGAAAGGGGTAGCCAAGATCTGGTCTCAAACAACTAGCCTCCCTGTAAAATAAGGCCCTAATGAGGGTTGGGACAGAGGTTCTGATGGAGAGCGCTCCCAATCAATAAAAATGCTGGCACATGAACAAAACCAACAACAGAGGTCCTGCAGGGCATGCTTTTATTTATTCGTTTAGTTTTACATGGTTTTGTTTGGAAGGAAGGGTTGTCTCCCCTACCCCTACCCCGTCCCAAGCCTTTGTCCTTTCACCCACCTCTCCCACACTGGCCCTTTCCATTCCCTCTCTAGAGGGATCGACGTCCGGGGGCTGGAGGCCAAAGGCTGCCCAGGCAAGTGGCCGTTCCCGAGGCAGAACCGCGGCCTCGAGCCGCGACACTGAAGGCGAAAAATTTACGCTATGGGACCGCACGATTCCCGAAGCGATAAGGGGCGTAATCTGGACTTCGTTCTTTAGTATGAATAGGAAAACGGTACTGAGGGTGACTATCTTCCCTGCCCACCCTCTCTCTTTCTCCTCTCCCCATAGAGCCCCCGCATCCATTCCACAGCCTGATTTACTAACGGAGTCGTGTGGAATAGGCGAGGGGGTAAAGACACTGATTGCAATTACTGTAACTTGCTAACTCAAAAGGATGTATTTACATATAATTTGCATGTACTTATGGAAGTACGCAATAAGTGTACTTCTCCTCTAACAAGGTACCCACGCCCACCTGCCGCTCTCTGCTGTAGGCCCAGAGCCCCTGCCACCTTTCCAGCAAAATTTACTTCCTTTTCGGCTCCCTGAACCTCGCAAACTCGACCTCTTAGGTACGCCTCCCAAAGATTAGCCCCTCCTTCCACCAGTAGGCTCTTCCCTCGTCCTCTCCTCCCTCTCCAGCTTCCGAACATCTGTTCCCCACCCCCTTTTCTATTTCTAAACAGGCATGTTCCAGGCAGCTCACTGGACTCATTGGATTACTAAGGGATCGGTAGGGTCCTGGGCGTCGGAGAAGCAGGAAAGCATATCCCAAGAAGAAAGTCTTGGACATAGAAGAGTCAAGCCCTGCTGGGGATATTTTTGGGGGGAGGGGATCTTGGTTGTGCGGAGGGAGGAAGAGGAGGTTGTGTGGCCCGGTCGAACTTGAGGCAGCGCGAAGGCCCCTTCAGGCGGCGCCGCGGGCAGCCCCGCAGCCGGGGCCTGGTGCAGCCGCCGCGGCCGCTGTCAGGGAAGCGCAGGCGGCCAATGGAACCCAGGAGCGGCCGCTGCTGCTGAGGCGGGGGTGTCGGCAGTCCGACCCCGACCGCCCGCACCCCCTCCGAGGGGGTCCCCCGAAGGTAAGCGACTCCTACCCCATGAGCCCCCCTTGCCCTATGTTGTGGAGGCCCTTCTCTCACCCTGTCCCGCACAGTCTTCCCCCGCCCCCACACCTGGGTTCGACTATAAAACTGCCCTCCCGGTGGTAGCTGCACCCCGGGTTCCTTCTCCACCCTTCCCAGCCAAGCCTAGGGTACTTCTCTGATTTTTGGCTTCCTCTTCTGTTTAGCTCCTCCCTCTGCCCCGGGGGTTCCCCCCTCCCTCACTCTTATCCCTGCTGCCTCCGTCCCGAATTATTTTGTCTCTAAGTCGTGAACTCTTTCCACACCAGGATGTCTCTCATAATGTCCATCCTTGTTTGTCTTTCCTCCTTGCATGTCCTCCTGCCCCAAACCTTTCCCTTGGCCTCCGCTTTTATCCCTTTTCGTATTTTCCCCCTTTCCTCCGACGTCTCTGTGCAACCCCTGCACTGGCTTACCATTTCCCTGAGCTAAAGATTGTGGCCCTCTCTTCCTCTGCTTCTTCTGATTCCATTACCTCACCGCCCCCCGCCCAGCTCTTGGCTTCCAAGAATTGCCTATTCCCCTGTCCTTAAGGGATCTCATCGGCATTCCCAAAGTATCATTGGTGTTCTTTAACCTTAATCCTTGCCCTTCTCTGGAATGTTTTATGATCCCTGTAACTTTCTTTAGCTTCCCTTGCCTCTCCTTAATCCTCCAACCTTTGGAGGTGTATTCCTGTGGAAGAGAGAGGTCTGACAGTGCCCCTTCCCATTCAGGACTTCCAATTTTGATGCCTTCTCCCTTGGGTGTCAAGGATTTCGCTGATGCTTATGGCACTTGGTTCTGTTTTCCCTGTGTTCTTTGTGTGTTCTCTGTCATAGTGTTTATCTCCACATGCTGCTTATTTCAGGATCAGCTAAACCTTGAACTAAGAAGAAAATGTGTTGGGAGGAGAGGGAGCCTCAGCTGTCTCACTCAGGCTTTTCTGGACATAAGGGTGTTTCTAAAGGATGGAGCAAGTTTTGAAGAAGTCCCTATCAGATTACACTTTGTTGACTACTCAGGATCAGCCACTAGGAGGGATGAACAGTCCTGCATGGAAACTGAATGAGGTTGTGAGAAATTTTGCTTTGGGTTATATAATTTTAGGCTTGTCTTAAAGGGATCGCAGAGTAGAATGTTCTCCCTCCCCTGCCCAGATCCAAGAGGAATCAATCTGCTGCCTGTGACTTACTGGAATAGTTTTGATTGATTCTATAAGGGCTTAGGACTGGGGTGGGGTTGGGGGGTAACTGGGAAAAGGAGCACAGGACAATGGAAAGAACTCGTCCATTCAGAATTAGTGCTTCTGTGTTCAACATGTAACTTCCTCACTTGACCTCTAGAGTGGGCCTTTTCGAGAAAATGGCCCACTCCAGAAGCATTAGTGCAGTAATAGGCTAATAGCAGGATGTGGGGTGGGGGAAAAATTAGACTCAGTTTATTTGTTTACGAAACATTCTGGGTCTCTCAGACAAAAGCTATTTATTAGTACTGGTTTAGCTCTCCAGAGGGTTTCCCCTTCGTCTAGTCTACAACCACGGGAGTAAGTCAGTTTGAAAGACAAGCTTCTGCTTTCATCTGCCTTGCTTTTCTCCCCCACCGCATTAGGTTGCTGTGCTGTTCCTCTTGTACTTGACCGTAACTCCAGATCCCATAGGTGGAAAGTATGTTTGTGGACAAAACCTTTGAGGAGGCTACCTGCAAAAGAGAATTGGAGTGATTTGAAACTAGTTGCCCACTTGCATGCCATGTCTCTCTCTCGGCCTGTGATAGCAAAGAGGGCACGTGAGGTTCTATTCGTGTTCTGACACTGGCCCTGTTTGAACGTGGTCACACTACTTCATCGCACTTCTCCCTTGACTTTCCTCATTAGCCAGAGTGCAGTCTACTCGTAATCCCCCTTTTTAGGAGCAGCTTTACCCCTTGGAAGCACTCCCAAAGAGAAATCATATTTTCCTAGTGTCCCTGCTTCCTTCTCAGAGCTGGGTCCACACTGCATGAGAACATGTTTGTCAAACACCATCCAAAGCAGCAAATTGAGATTCTTTGATTTGGGGAAGAACTTTGGGGGGAAACTTTCTGTAATTGGCATGAGATAAGAGAGGACCTAGCACAAGTGCATTTGGGGCTTGTGGCAGGGAGGTTCAGTTCAGAGAGAAGTGAGTGTCCAGGTTGCTTTTTTGGTCGTCTGTCTTTTTCCACAGAGGCTCCCAGAGCTGGCTTGGGCTGTCTGGCTGGAATCTGCTTATACTAGTTCCATGGCACTGCCCAGAGAGTTCTCGGTCTGATTCAATATTGATTTAACTATCCCAAGACCACTGCCCTCCTTACCCTCCTGCTCGTAGCTTGAGAATGCCCTCTCTCCTGATGCCAACCCCCCTTAGGGCTTTGAGTAACCATTTACCTGGTTCCTAGTAGGGCTTGAGCCTGCTCGACTGCTCAGCCCTGTGTTTCTGTTGTACAAGGAAAAAGCAGTGCTCAATTTCCATCTCTGCCACTGAGGTCAAGGGGGAAAAATGAGCTGAGACCTCCTTGAAGCAAGGTTTGAGTTAGACCTTAAAACGTGAAAAGGAACTTCTTAACAGCAGAACAGGTAGCCCAGGGTGATGTGGAGTCTCTCTTGAAGAGCGACTTTTAAAAAATCATTATTAAAGGTATATACGTAGTTGGTAGCAAATCCAGTGGTACATAAGAGTTTATGGTGAAAATCAACAGTCCGTTTTCATTCATCCCTATTTTGACTTCTTCAGATTTAACCTCTTAATTAGCTCAGTGTTTACTTCTGAAAGTTATCACCATAACTTTAGATAAAATGCTTGTGTCTCCGATTTCTTGGTTTATTAATTGTTACAAAGAGGATTTAGCTTTGGAGGATTTAGCTTTGGAGGATTTATACAGCTTGTTTAATATGATTATGTCATTTTTTCATTTCTACTGGAAACCTTAAATAACATATTTGAACCTCCCTTTCTTTTCCTTTAATTTTTAACAGTCTTTCTTAACGACCCACCTTGTAGGATGATGAAGATATTGGCTCAGCTTCCCTTTTTCCAATTCATATGATCCATCTCAAAGGGATCTTTTAAAAGGAGAAGGAAAATTGAGCTCACCTATCTGCTTGGAGGTAGAGCACTAAATCAGACGATCTCTTAAAGGCCATTCTATGAAAATACAGGAACATGTAAGAACATGTGGATTGGTCTAAACCAATCCATATTTATCTAGTCCATGGAAAAAGATTTGAAGAAGGGAATGTTGATGAACTGGGACAGAGGATTGATTTAGGGCTCTTTACCACCGTGTCCTAGCAGAGGCCCGTGCAGTAAGTCCTTTAAGGGAGGCCCGTGGAGGGTTGTTTGTCTAGACTCTTTGAGGTGAAGAGAAGTGGAAAGCCAGGTGAAGTGATAACATGCCCTCCCCTCAGAACCCTCCGGAGACATTTACTTAAATGCTCAATCACACAGAACACATGCCTGTAAACCCCTCTGTCCTCTACAGCTGCTGCTCTGCTCTGAACAACCCCCTGGTGCTCAAATGAGGATTCCCAACATTGCCCACACATAGCTGTGGAACCCAGTCAGTTGTCAACATTTTCACCCCTCTTTCCTAGAAGCCAGCTGCTGCCTCTTTGATTCTCTTGCAGTCTCACTGGAAGGCCAAATTAAGCTCCTAGTGTGAAATATGGAGCCTCAGTTGTCTGAATGTTGTTGAGAGCCATGGGAGTCGTTTGATATAAAAGGTTTGGATTTTCTTCTTTCACTTTTTTTTAAAGATCTTATTTATTTATTTTTTAGAGGGGAAGGGAGGGAGAAAGAGAGAGAGAGAAACATCAATATGTGTTGCCTGTCACACTTCCACCTCCAGGGACCTGGCCCACAACCCAGGTATGTGCCCTGACTGGGAATCAAACCAGTGACCCTTTGGTTCACGGGCCTGTGCTCAATCCACCGAGCCACACCAGCCAGGGCTTTTATTTTTTTCTTATTCTTTGACTTACAAGGAGAAGAGTACTGAATGCAGGACCTTTTTCTTCCTTTTTCCTTTCACTTTCTAGTCCTTTCATTTTCTTGAGAATGGTTACTTATCAGAGCTATGTTTTCTTTGCATTTGAAAGTGAATGAATTGATATTCAGGACCATATCTGGATTTAGGTTTTAGAGACTCCATTTCCTATTTTTTATTGTCTAAATTGCCAAAACAACCTAAATTCCCTTCAGTACCTCCTTCCTCCCATGTCTTGCTTCAGATACAGGCAGTCCCTGAGGCTCAGAGAGGACAGGAGAGAGGCCCAGCTCCAGTTTGGCAGTTTTTAGTGGCAGAGCTGCCTCTGTAGGAGAGAAGTCTGATTTTCGTGCACCTCTTGACATCATCTGGTTCCCTGGGTAACAAAGTAGAGTAGCTGTTCAGTGAGAAAGCCCCCTAAATACTGTGATGTGGGATTCCTAGCTGAGCCATAGGGTGAAAGAAATGATGTTATTCTCACCTCCCTTCCTGGTGCCAGTAATAATCCCCACTGTGATCAGTTGGGGGAAACAGCTGCTGCATTTCCTAGTGAAGTCTGAGACGCTGTATGTGGGAGAATATCTGAGCTTCATTTTCCTTGGAAGTTTTGGGAAGTGGACTTCATGAGCGTTTGGTGACTTGAAAGTCTCTGGAGTAGAGAAGAAGGGAAAGACGTGCCAAGCATAGAGAGATCGAGAGAGAAAAAAGAGTTGTTTGCATAAAGCCCATTGAGGCTGTCATGTGAGTTTTTAAGTAGATCTAAAAGGTAGTGGTCCCAGTTGAATTAGAATGACCCCTGGTACAGAGTACACTACCGAGGTGTGGCAGGGAATGATTAAAGCTTTCTTCTTATTCCTGTGCAACCCATAGTTGCGAGTAGAGACAGATTCACACAGGCAGCCATGCTGGTTCTACTGCTCAGAGGGCACTGCATAATTTGGGGAGAGAGTATAGTGAAAGAATTGCCACATTTTTTTACGTACGCCAAACTCAAACTATATCAGGGATATTAAATTCGGGGATGAACTTCTTGCTTGACATAGTTGGGAGAAAGAGAAACTGAAGTAGCCTTTTTTGGTGATCTCTGAAAACAGAAGAGTTCCCCATCTGCCTTCCTGCAAGACTTTAATGCTGACAGCTGGGAGACAGGGAGCTAAACTATATAACACCGGGTAGCTCAAAGTAACTTTGACTGTTAACATTTCAGAGGTGCAACAAGAGGCCCTGGAAAGGTAGCAGTGGAAAATGGGGCTTTCCAGAGTGACTAGTGAATCTGTATCTGGGCCTCCTTCCATCCATCCAAAGTATATGTACCCAGATTCACTAAGGCCAGAGGTGATGTCACTCTTAGTTGGAAATTACCTACATTCCAGCTCTACAGTAGCCACTGCCTTCCTCTTGCCCACACGCTTAAGCATGTCTTAGATTCACTCTGTCTGCATTTTTGTGAGGAGGCCTCTGAGCCCATTGCTGACTACAGCCAGATTCTGGAGCTGGGTTGATCTGACATTAACAATGTGCCTCTCCCAGTTCTTTCTTTGAAATTTCTTTCTATTCAGCACTGACTCTTCTGATCTGGATCTAGTGGAGTTCTAGAGGATTGTTCCAGGAAGGCAGTGGCTTTTGTTAGCAGTGTCCTCTCATTGAGTTTCCTTCCAAGAGTCCCTCCAGAGAGTGATTCTTAGTGATTCCTGTTCCCCCTGTTCTTTAGATGTTTTACACCCATGAGTTTCAGCCTGATTTCTTCTTAGCTTCTCACAGTCCCTCTAGTTCTTAGAGTGTGTGTGTGATCATGGGGAAAATAGTGTTTGGATAGCGGAGGGCTGTCATAGATGTTTTAGAAGATTTTCAAACAACAGGGTAACTATAATTCACTTCCCTTATAAAAACAGTGTATGTGTGTGTATGCACACACAGGCACACACACTGTTTATTAATCTTTTCAGTAATTAGGATTCAGCTAGCACTTACTAAGCACTACATGTGCGAGACACTATGCTAGGTACTTTCACATACACGAAGTTATTTTTCTGCATGGCAACAATGGGAAGTAGATAGGTGTTTCCCATTTTTGCAGTCAGGGAAACTGAAACTCAGAACATATATGACTTGCCTAAGTTTATACATCTCATAATGGCAGAATGTTGAACCCCAGCCTATTTGACTCCAAGTTCAGGACTCTTTCCACTACACTTTAGCTGCCACAGCACTGGAGAAAGAGGAAATGACATCATGAAGTCAGACAAATGGCACAGCTTCAGAGCTGCTGATGGTTATTTTAGAGCTGTTTAGTTCTTTTTTTTTTTTTAAGATTTTATTTATTTTTAGAGAGATGGGAAGGGAAGGAGAAAGTGAGGGAGAGAAACATCACTGTGTGGTTGCCTCTCACATGCCCCCTTACTGGGGACCTGGCCTGCAACCCAGGCATGTGCCCTGACTGGGAATTGAACTGGTGACCCCTTGGTTCACAGGCCCATGCTCAATCCACTGAGCCACACCAGCCAGGGCTAGAGCTGTTTATTTCTAAGTGAAGCCTGGCCTGGTAGTTGCTCGTCCTTATTCCTTGGGAACTTTGGGCCTAAAAGGGAAGGTTAAAACATACCTGTAACTAGAAAAATATATTAAGAGTTTAGTACTAAATAAAGGTGAGATGCTCAGAACCTGTGTATGGAATGTTATATGAGTACGGAACTACAGTTTAAAGAGGAAAAGAAAAAGGTTGTTGGCAGGCATTTAAAGGGGAACATGGGAAGAGCACAAAGATAGAAAAGCATTCGAAGAGTTAGGGACAAGGGAATAAGACTAGAATTGCTTGTCAGTGTAGCTGAAGAATTTGTAAACCTATATAAACATAACACATGTAAAACAGCATTTTGCACAGACAGGTTAGGAACAGAGCCTAAGCTGAGTAACTAAATGGAGAAGGAGTAAAGAGGAAAACAGCGATCAGAAGTAGAGGTTGTCAGGGAAAGCTTCTTGGCGGGGGATGACTTTTCATCTGTTTTTGAAGGAATTCAGGAAGACAAAAAGAAAGGAGGTGCCTGGGAAGGTTTCATGGCAAGGGGAAGGCCTGAGGGTGGCACCACTAACCCATGTGTGTGTGTGTGTGTCCTCTCTTCCTTTCTCTCCTCTCTCCTGTAGCTCGGAAGCTTGAAGTCTGGCTGTGGCCATGGGAGACACAGTAGTGGAGCCTGCCCCTCTGAAGCCAACTTCTGAGCCCACTCCTGGTCCACCAGGAAATAGTGGGGGCTCCTTGCTAAGTGTCATCACAGAGGGGGTCGGGGAACTATCAGTGATTGACCCTGAGGTGGCCCAAAAGGCCTGCCAAGAGGTGCTGGAGAAGGTCAAGCTTTTGCATGGAGGCGTGGCCATCTCTAGCAGAGGCACTCCCCTGGAGTTGGTCAATGGGGATGGTGTGGACAGCGAGATCCGCTGCCTGGACGATCCTCCTGCCCAGATAAGAGAAGAGGAAGATGAGATGGGAGCCACTGTGGTCTCAGGCACAGCCAAGGGAGCAAGAAGGCGGCGGCAGAACAACTCAGCCAAACAATCTTGGCTGCTGAGGCTGTTTGAGTCAAAACTGTTTGACATCTCCATGGCCATCTCATACCTGTATAACTCCAAGGAGCCTGGAGTGCAAGCCTACATTGGCAACCGGCTCTTCTACTTTCGCAATGAGGACGTGGACTTCTATCTGCCCCAGTTGCTTAACATGTACATCCACATGGATGAGGATGTGGGTGATGCCATCAAGCCCTACATAGTCCACCGTTGCCGCCAGAGCATTAACTTTTCCCTCCAGTGTGCTCTGTTGCTGGGGGCCTACTCTTCAGACATGCACATTTCCACTCAACGACACTCCCGTGGGACCAAGCTACGGAAGCTGATCCTCTCAGATGAGCTGAAGCCAGCTCACCGAAAGAGGGAGCTGCCCTCCTTGAGTCCAGCCCCTGACACAGGGCTGTCTCCCTCTAAAAGGACTCACCAGCGCTCTAAGTCAGATGCCACTGCCAGCATAAGTCTCAGCAGCAACCTGAAACGAACAGCCAGCAACCCCAAAGTGGAGAATGAGGACGAGGTAAAATCGCTGGGAGGGGCAGAGGGGCAAGGTGGCGTGGAGACAGGATGTCTAACATAGGGTCACTCTGTCCTTTTCTCTTCTTCCCTCTGTTTCATTTCACTGATAAAAGCATGAAATGTAAGAATGGAAAAAAACCTTAGAATTCATATATTCCAGCTGCCTCATTTTACAAAGGAAAAACTCAGAGGCCCAGAGAGATAAAGTGACTTGTCTCAGGTCAAATAGCTAATAGCAAGGCTGATACACCTGACTGCCCAACGATTTTACTAAACGGCACAGCCATTCCATTAACTCCTTACTTACTGAGAACTGTGGCAGAGACCCTGCCCCCCTAACTTGAAACGTGGGATATCTACCGGAACCTCTCCGCAGCAACCATGGAGAGGAAAAGAGTTTATGTGTGTGAATTTTGTGTGCTGGGGGAGGGGAGATGTTAAACAGAACCTCAGCTTCATTCTCCTGACCACTCCTTCTCATAATCCTCTCCCTACCCCTGCCCCACTCCCTGGAGATCCTTCTTTTTGTTTTCATAAGGGGGAGTTTCATTCCTTATCACTGAGACATCTGCAGAATTCCTCCTAGCTACTTTTCCTCAGGGGAAAGAGATGCCGATCTTCCCCAAATCATGTAGGAGAAGCAGTCTTGGAGTAGAGTAAATCTTGGACATTCCCAGTGTGTAAAAAGAGTGCTTCAGCAGCGTTTGGGGATATCCATTTAGGGCACAGAGCAAGGAGGAGGTAAGCTCGTCAGGCGATTATACCCACCTTCCATTCCACATCTGGACAGATAGCAGAGACAGTTGTCCAGTGGACAACCAAGTGTCAGTGACCTGGTGTCCCAGCCAGACAATGGTGCCCCAGTCCCCCCCAGCTCCCCTGCCTCTGGCTCCCATCCTGGCTGCCAGCCCAGCCTCGGAACGGAGCGAAAAGAACGAGGAATTTGTGCTTGCTGGAAAATGCATATAGCTGTGGTGCTGACATCTGCCTCTGTGGGGCACATAACCCACCCACGTTTTTGATACAGTGGGACTTCTTTCAGCTAGAAGGTCAGAGTGGCTAGAGAAGGGGAAAGGCAGGAGGGAAGGAAACTGCAGAGGCTGCTTTCTCTGGAGAGTCAGTATTTTATTATGATAATTTAATAATAGGCTAAAAGAGCTAACATTTATTGAGCACTTATTATGTGCATTGTGTCAAGTACTTTACATTTAATCCTCCCAACAACCCTAACGGACAGGTTTATTTTACCGTTGAGCAAACAGGCTTAGAGAAGTTAGTTGGTTTGTCCAACATCTCCACTGGAGAATGTCACACTAGGCCTCACATCACAGCTGGTGCTCCTAATCATTCAGCTGATCTGTCTTGGCTATTTCTTAGCATCTACTTTCCCGGGTTCTCAGCTGTCAGAGTCCATTTGGGGAAGAACAGCCTAGGCCTTAGCCATCTAGGCTTCCACATCCACGCACAGGCAGAACTCAACTGTCCTCAGAACCAAAAAGGACGATTTTCATTTCCGGTTGTGCTTGGCAGGGAAACCCAAGGTTGTGAAGGGAGGTTGTTGCAGAGCAAGAAGGATCACCCAGATCTGGAGGGACTAAGGTCATGAAAATTTTGGCCGCTCTTCCTATTGGGGTCAAGTCTGAAGCAACGTGAGTGTGAGGCAGTTCCAAGTGAGTCCCCGGTGTTTCTTGTCAGGCCGGCCGTTTCTCTGTATGTATTTTGTGTCCTCATCTTAGCACTAGAAAGGGTGCGGCCACAGGGCTTTTCCTATTCGGTGCTGATCCTTGGTCCCATCTAACCCCTGCCCAGGTGGGATTATGGGTGACACACTGAGATGCAGGTATTTTGCGCGTGCCTAAATCCTCTAGGGTGGCCTCTAGCTGCCGTTCTTCCCAATCCGGCTTCTTTATTGTGGGACACTAGATCCAGGAAAGGAGGGAGATACTACATCACCAGGCTCTTAGGTTATCTGATGCTGGCAGAATAAGACACCTGAGTCCACTGCGGCTCCTCAGGAAATGTGAGAGCAAAAATAAGAGAATCAACATGAATATAACTAGGAGTCTAAGCATTGTAATCTTCAGCACAGAGGTCTGTCCACATCCCTTTGTCATTTTGAAAATGCATCTCCCAAGGCCTCTGTCCCCTAATACCAATACTACTTCTCTTCCCCTTTTGTACAACATTTATTCACTCAACAAATAGTACTGAGCTTATACAATGTGTAAAGCCCTGTGCTAGAGGCAGTGGAGGATGGAAAATAAAATGCTGTCCCTTCTGTTCAGGAGCCTATAAGGTAATATGGGTACCCCTTATCTAGGGCACTGCTTAGTTTGTGAGTTGATTTTGTACCCTGAAACTTTACTGAATTTATTAGTTGTAACTTTTCATGGAGTTTGTGACTCTTGAAAAGTTGTTTCCTGTGTATGAGGAAGATGTATACAGCTTATTAACACAAAGCACATAATTATCTAAGGTCAGAGCAGAAACTCTAGGATGGAGGCTAGAAGGAGACCTGACTCCCTGCTCCCCATCCCTTGCTCTCCCTGTGGGGTCTGAGTTTAATCCTGTACTCCAGCCACCTGTAGAGGTGCTCTGGAGGGCGAGGCCCAGAGGAGAGGCTGCGTGTACAGCTCTCTCCCTGCCTTCAGTCTCCTTGTAGAGCTCTGTCCAGGTCTCAGAGAGACTCTATTTTCTTTTCATGAGGAATCCTTTATACTCTCCCCTACAGTCAGCCTAGTCAGGGAGCCTGCTCAGGCAGTTTCCCTTCCCATTTGTAACTCAGTGGTAAATCATTTGGCATGGGGGGGCGGGGGTACAGTTAGGTCCTGCCCCACCTAATGACACTCCAGTGGATCAGCTTTGTCTTTCCAAGACTGCAACCTTTGTACAGAGAAATGTGCTGCATGTCACACTGGAAGCCCCATACGATGTGCTATCAGCTTCTTGGCCTCAGTTTTTCTCTTTGGAGCTGACTCAGGATGAGTGACTCAAGCCTACAGAGAAGAGAGGAGCCGGTCATGACACACCTCCCCTCCCTCAAGGCTGTCAATGAGTCAGACAGGACCTGTCTGTGAGAGAATCAGCTGGAGTGTTGCTCAGGGAGCCAGTATCCTGCCTGCTCTTCCTTCCCCCACTAGCTCATGGGTAGAAACCGAACCCCTAAGTCATGATAGACTCTGGCATCCTCACTGTCTTAGCTCTCCCTCCACCTCCACCCAGAGCCTTGGGAGTGTTTGGCTTGGCTTCTCCCTCCAAGTGCCTCTCTCCCCAGATTCTTCAGGGAGGGGCCTGACTATAGGACCTGCAGCCAGAATATAACTTATACCATGAAATTGAATTAAACAGACACTTGAAATGCTAAGTGCAGAGTAGAAGCTCAGTGACCACTGCCCTCCTGCCCTGGGAGCTCCCAGGACTTTGCCTCTTAAGTCCAGGCCCCTTCCCTACTGCAGGTTTGTGCACAGGTATCAACCCCTTCTCCCTGCTCTGGGAGAGTGTTGCACAGAACACAGGATGGGCCTGTGCACAAGCTGCAGCAGAAACACTGAGTGCGAGTTTGACCACTGGCTCTCCCCTGTCTTGCTCACAGACCCCAATAAGACAGGAATGGGTGAAGTTTAGACAAACCCCCTGGGCTGGGACTAGGACAACTGCTCAGCTGCCCAGCCTCCTCAGATGGAGTGAGCTAGGACCAGCTCCCAACTTAAGGCCAGAAACTGTAATTGTCCTGTGTAATGGTCTGATAGGAAGCCTGGGGATGGGGTGGGTTGGTAGATAGGAAAGGTATTCATTCTTTACTCCAACCACATGTAGCCCGGAGGCTTCATGCTTGTGGGTCTGTGGTACCCCTTGCTGCAAATCAAGGTTGGGATGAGACTTCCCCGGGGTGGTGGTGAAGCTGATTAGTGTGGAGATATGCCTGGCCCTGAAAGTACAGCTCTTCTGCTTCCTCCTTAACACTTAAAAGAAGTTGGGGAAAACAGTTTCCAACATGGGGGACATGCAGCTTGTTACATTCAGTCCCTCTGTGGTAGTCTTCATGGAGAAGGATTTGGTTGAGAGCAGTTATAGGATTTTGTCCTAGAAGCAGGATTTTTGCAAAAATAGAAGGGAAAAAAGTGAAAAACAGAGGCCACTGTCCCTTCAACCCTTCTGACCTCAAGGCCTGAGCTAGCCTTCCCAGCACCTCCCACAGTGTCAAAAATCTGGGCAAGTGATGTTTCTGGGTTGACTTTCTTTCATTGAAGCAGAAAGGTAGAGCTACACAAGAGAAGCAGATATGATCCAAGTTGGACCTAAATTCTTTGCCTTTGTCTCTCTCCCCTCCCTCCCTGCCCCCTCCTTCTCCCTTTGCCCTCTGGCCCTTTCCCAGGAGCTCTCCTCCAGCAACGAGAGTATTGATAATTCATTCAGTTCCGTAAGTGGGGCCAGGCTGGGACTGGGTGGCAGGCTCCCCCCATGGCCGCATTTCCTCTCCGTCCCCAGGCCAAGGTTGGAGTTAAAAGGTGCCTTTTTTTTCTTGGGAGATCAGCTCCTCCCTGCAAGGCCTCCCAGACCTGGGGGAGTCCCCTGCCTGTTGCCAGTGCCCTGAGCCCAGGCTCAGTGGGGCTCAGTTGATCCTTTTCCGAGGGACAGCTGGGATGCAGTGTGTTTTAGCCCCCAGCTCCTGGGACTCTAGAGCAAACAGCTGGGAGAGGTAGAATTTACCCCTGGATTGATGCCAAGAACTGCTTGGCAGAGAGCACCCCCAGGATCCAGTTTCTCCCACCTGAGACCCTTTCCCCATGGCTTCTGCCATCAGACCATCAAATATTTATTTAGTGTTTTCTAAAAGCCAGGCCTTGTGCTGGGTGAGCTGATTTCAAAAGCAAATAGGATTTGGCCTGAAAGTTTTACCTCCCCACAACCCGTTTTCTTTTTAACTTCAACCACATTTCTTCCAGGTCTGAGTTCTTCCCTTTCCCAGCTCCCTGCCCAGGATGTTCCTTAATCATCATTCTCCTTTCTTGTTGCCTCTGGACTAACCCCCGACCCTCTGGTCCCACAGTCTCAGACCTTGTTGCTGGGCAGAGACGTGAGAGGAAATGCTGGACCCTCTGGGAGTTTGGATGATTATTTTTTTTATATTTTACTTTTTGATTTGTCTTCCCAATCCGTTTTTCCTGTTCTGTGCTGATTCCTTTTCAATCATGATTCCTACCTCCTCCCATGTGGCAGAGCCCATCCCTGGAGGCCTGGGGTCACCTTTCCAACATGCTCGTGTAACTTAGGGGCCCCCCACCCAAATGCTGATTTGAAGATGGGAAGGAGTGCTGCCTTTTCTAACCTGAGATGACTGTGAATTGGTTGGGGTGGAGGATCCTTGGGACAGTGACCATTTGCCACCTGAGTGGATGGATTAGGGGATCAGGACGAATGAAGAAATGAGTCCTCTTCCTTTCTTTCTCTTTCTCTGTTCGGCCCCTGGGATATTTCCAGGGACCACAGAAGCCTAGTTCTATTGTCTTCCTGTATCTCTTTTCAACTCTGCCTCTCAAAGCATTGGTGACTGATTCAGACACCGTAATTCATTATTGTGCGGGGGCCCTGAGCCAGCCTCCTGTGGAGTAGAGGCTGGGTGATAAGCCGTTCCTTTGAACCTGGCCCTGCACACATGCAGAGGTAGGCCTGGTACTGCCCAGCTTTCAAAAGAAGTTCTTTTTTGCAGTTTGAGGGAATGAGGGTAGAAATTCTCAATCAGGAAATTAAGCAAGACACACAGAGGGAGAGAAAAGCCTGGTGAGTGAAATACTGTTTCTATGAACAGAGGAGACACTGTTCTTATCTGCCAGAGGGGCGATGGGATGGGAAGCTGGGTGGCTACCTTGATCAAATGCTCCTGGTGGTAGAAGGGCTTAGGGAAAAGAGCCCCTCTTCAGGCCGACTGAACCCATCTCTTTCATCCCCATCTCATACCCCGGACTGACTCTGCTCTTCCTGGGCCTGACTGAAGTGCCTGGCACGAGGAGCCAAGCTCAACAGGGAGTAAATATGGGGACCCTAGTCCTGAGAGGTAGGGAGAAAGGACCCAAGGAGGAATCACCAAAGGAGACAGGCCTTCAGGGCCAATGTCGAGTGAAAGGAGCTATACTTTCCCCACCCACCTGCCCACACCAGCCTTCCTCATTAGTAATCCCAAGTACCAGCCTTCCTCCATCTATTTTTCCTTTCCCCACTGATCATTCCCTCAGTAATCCTAAGTCTGCTCATCCTCTTCTCATCCCCTGCATGTGCACTGACCTCTGGTAAGAGATCATGGGATGGGGGGAGGGGGTGTGCCATGTAAATCAACAAAAGTCATTTGAAGGAAGTGAGTCCTCCTTTGAAAGGGGAAATACTGTCTAAGAGCTCCCCTCCATAGCCTCATGGACCCTGGCAGAGCCCTAGCCCAAGGATCCAGGTGGGAAAAGGGATACCTCCATTCTCAAGATGGGTGAAGCCCTTCAGCTGTAAGGAGCTGTTCTCTCCAAGGCCCTCTCCGGATATTGTCCCCCCACTCATCTTGAAGCCTTGGGACATTTCCTGAGGAATTCAAGTCTGAGAGAAAAGGGGTGCATCCCAGTGACCTGGATTCACACACTCTTACCCTCAATAAACAGCCTATGGAGAAGGAATGTGCTGGCTCTTCCCAGTTCAATTTGCCAGGGGTGGAGTAGGATCTCCTACTAGGGCTAAATGGTAGTTCCTTCCCTAGAGTTCTCCAGACACTGGGATCCCTGGCCTGCATGGCCGGGAGTGATGGAATGGGTGGACCACTTTTTGCTATGGTTTCTTCATCATCGTTTACTTCACCCCAACTCCCCATAGCCTGTCAGACTGGCTCCTGAGCGAGAATTCATCAAGTCCCTGATGGCGATCGGCAAGCGGTTGGCCACGCTCCCCACCAAGGAGCAGAAAACACAGAGGCTGATCTCAGAGCTCTCCCTACTCAACCATAAGCTCCCTGCCCGAGTCTGGCTGCCCACTGCTGGCTTTGACCACCACGTGGTCCGTGTGCCCCACACACAGGCCGTTGTCCTCAATTCCAAGGACAAGGTAGGTGGGCTCTGCTCCATGGTTGTCCAGGTTTTGTGTCTGTGCCCAGAGATGTTCCACCAGCATCCTAGACTCCTTCATGGTCCAGATGCACATGTCCACCTTAACTTTACCTTGGTGCTTTTGTGATTCTGAGGGCTTTCTTATTCCCTGTCTTGGGCTTCGTTTTTTCTGGACCAAAGAGGCCTGATCTTTCCCACTCACCTCTTGCCATGTCTCAGGAGAGAGTCACTCACCACCCTCCGTACAGGCCTTTTGGTGGCTCTTCTGCAGCCCTTCTATAACTCATAGGGTTCAGGTATAGCAACATGAGAATAGAGAAATCTATTGTTTCTAACACTTTTTCTGAACAGAATGGGCAAGGAGGAGAGAATTATGCCCCATTCACATTGGAGAGAATTGGCTAAATTTGATGCTGGTTAGAATGAGTGTTAATGGTTCAGATTTTTCTTTAGAAGTACTGAAGATCAGAGCCTTGCTTGGAACAGTGCCCAGCTTTTCCCCAGTCTTTTTGTCTTTAGGACAAATCCCGAGAGGCTTCCATGCCTCTCTGATGAGTTATAATTGGTAGTTTGGAGTGGTTTTGCCCAAATGCATCATGTATATATTTTGAGGCTCAGCTGAACCATTTGGAAGACTTAGGTGCACTCTCTTAGCCCAATTCTTTATATAGGTGTTCATAGGACAAGCTCCTACCCTAAATATGGTGTTCATAGTGCTGGAACAGATGGTCGAGGGTTGAAGCTAGGAGTGGGCAGCAGGAAGAACTGCATTAACAGAGTTGAGATTTGAGGGACAGTGGTGCAGGTGAACTGCAAATACTGTTCTCGCTTTCCCCCAGGCTCCCTACCTGATCTATGTGGAAGTCCTTGAATGTGAAAACTTCGACACCACCAATGTCCCTGCCCGGATCCCTGAGAACCGAATCCGAAGCACACGGTCCGTAGAGAACCTGCCTGAATGCGGTATCACCCATGAGCAGCGGGCAGGCAGCTTCAGCACTGTGCCCAACTATGACAACGATGATGAGGCCTGGTCGGTGGATGACATAGGCGAGCTGCAGGTGGAGGTGAGGGAGCTCAAGGAGGTAATGCTAGGCAGAACACCTATTCTCCAGGAGCTTCCAAAATACTTGAGACAAGAAAACACACCCTGAGGCAGGCTGAGGCAAGAGTCCAGGTGAGAGGGGTAGGTAGGATGGGTATGAAGGGAGAAGGCTCTGAAAAGCTGTAGTCTGTGGTATATTCACGTAGAGCTCATTTTCCTGCAGGAGGAATTTAGATTAAATGTAAGGAGGAACTTCTAAGCTGAAGGAATAAGATAAATTTAACCAAGAAATTTATCAAGCCCTGGCTGGTGTGGCTCTGTGGACGGAGCGCCAGCTTGCAGACCGAAAGGTTGGTTGATTCCCAACGAGGGCACATGCCTAGGTTGTGGGCCAGGTCCCCATTTGTGGAGGTACAAGAGGCAACTGATCAATATTTCTCTTGCACATCAATGTTTTTCTCCCTCCCACCCCCCAAAAATTAAATAAATAGAAAGAAAGAAATTTCTTGAACACCTGCTATATGAAATTATCTTAGGAAAGCAGAGAGTGGTAAATTACATATTCATTCATTCATTGAAGAACTATTTATGGAGGGCCTTTTTTGTGCCAGCTCTGAGTGCTGTGTGCTGGTAAACAAGACCAGGCCCCTGCCTGCAAGGAGTTTCTGACTTAATAGGAGAGAGTAGAAGACTAATCAGCAGGTGGTTGTAGTGTGGTGTGATCCAGGTTATGCTGGAGAGAATGGGGAATTATGGGAGCACCTGATGGTGGAGGGGAACACTTATTCCAGACTTGGGGTTGGATACACCCCAAAAGATTTCCTGGAGGAAGTAATACATCAGATGAGACCTGAAGATGGGTACAAATTAGCTGGATAGGGTATTCCAGGCAAAGGGGGAAGCTTTTGCAAAGACTAGAAGATGAGAGAGCTTGGCTTATCTTAGGAACTGAAAGAAATTTTGTATGGTGTGTGGGTGTGAAGTGGTGACCTATGAGGCTGGAGAGCCAGCATGGGCCAGATTGGAGGCAGGATCCTGTAAGCTGCGGAAAAAAACTTAGACTTTATTCTGGGGTTGTAGGGAGCCAGAGCAGGATTTTATGTAGAGCTGTGGCGCAACCAGATCTTACCTTCTGAAAAAAGAGACTCTCTGTCCTTGATCTTACAATCCACTCGGGGAAATTGGACACAGACATTTAAGGAAAAAAAAATGTATAAGATGTACAAAAAGGCAGTGTGCGATTAAGTGATGAATGGACTTGAGGAGAAATGCTCTGGTACAAAGGAAGGAAGAAAAAAGGGACTTGATAGTTAGAGGGAGAAATGGTCATAGACCCTAGTCTGGAGAGAGTCTGTTCTGGACCCTGAGCCAGGATGCATCCCTAAGACTGAAAGTTCCACTTTCTGTGATGGTCACAGCAGTGGTTTGCAGACTTGAGTGTGCTGGGAGTCTTCTAGACAACTGTTGAAAATTCAGACTTCTAGACCCATTTCCAGTAATTCTAATCCAGATTTATGGTGCTATACGGGAATCTGGTTTTAGCAGCATTCCAGATATTTCTGGTGCAGGCAGTTCACACTTTGAGAAACACCACTGTAGGGCCTGTGTGGGCACCTAAGCAGTTTCCGGTCCAAGTGATCAGGATGGTGTGCAACCAGGGGAGGCCCTTTGGAGCAGAGTCAGGAAGTGAGGGATGATCACAACACGCAGACAGCAAACACAGGGAGATCTGTGGAGGAGGTGCCGGGAATGAGACCTGTGCCTAGGGCTTCTGACCTGCCACCCCCTGCTCTCTGCAGCTCCCTGAAGTGCACACCAACAGCTGTGACAACATCTCCCAGTTCTCCGTGGACAGCATCACCAGCCAAGAAAGCAAGGAGCCTGTGTTCATTGCAGCAGGGGACATCAGGTATGGCCAGACAACACTGCCCCTCGTGTTTCATCCCTCTTTAAGCCTCTGCCTCTCTCTTTGTCCTCTTCCTTTCTGTCAGCCTGTGTCTTTCCCTTTTCTCTCTCCATACTCTGTTCTTGTCCTGAGGCCACCAAACTTGAGGCAGTGAAAGTGCAGGTGGAGAAATCACTGGGCTGCTCCAAAAAGAAGCTAAATGTTAAAGGGAATCCAAAGGGATGAAAGCACCAGTGGGAGGAGTTAGAGCATCATTTCTCAGAGTTGGCCTGAGGACTGCACATGTCAGAATTGGGGGGATAGAGGAAACCTTATTGAAAATTCAGATGCTGGAGCCACAGCTATTCTGAACCAGAATCTTGGTAGAGGAATGAGGAGGGCCTGGTGATCTGCATTTTAACATTCCAAATGACCAGTTTAGCAAAAGGGTATTGGTGGTATGTGGCCTTCCATGAGTCCCTCAGCCCAGGTTCTATCTGTGTGGGCCTAGAGTCAGGAAAACTACAGGAAACACTTCCACAGACAGGGACATTAGGCTCCGGGGTAACTCCTCCAAGCAAATGATCACAGTTTCTTCCTGCTAGACGACGCCTTTCGGAGCAGCTGGCTCACACACCCACAGCCTTCAAACGAGACCCGGAAGATCCTTCTGCAGTTGCTCTCAAAGAGCCCTGGCAGGAGAAAGTGCGGTGAGTTGGGGGCGGGGGGGAATCTCCAGCCATCTCAAAGCTTGGAGGCAACTGCAGGTACTCATAGAACCTTCCCATTGTCCATCAGGCTCCCAGGCAGTCCAAGAATCCTTGCCTTTTGGAGAGTTTGATTTGGATTTTTGGTAGAACCTGTGTCTCTGTCCTCACCTTGCCATCACCCTTTGAAACCTTTTGCTTCTCTCTACACAGGCGAATCAGAGAGGGCTCCCCCTATGGCCATCTCCCCAATTGGCGGCTTCTGTCAGTCATTGTCAAGTGTGGGGATGATCTTCGGCAGGAACTGCTGGCCTTCCAGGTGTTAAAGCAACTACAGGTAGAAAAAGGGAAGGGGGGAGGAGGTATAAGACTAAATGGTAATGGGGGAAAAATACAGTAAAAAAATTTTTTAATACATAAAATTTTGAAAAATTTAAATAAATTTTGAAAAGATTGTATTTATTTATTTTTAGAGAGAGAGAAGGGAAAGAGAGGGAGAGAAACATCAATGTGTAGTTGCCTCTTGCACATCCCCAGCTGGGGACCTGGCCCACAACCCAGGCATGTGCCCTGACTGGGAATGGAATCAGCAACCCTTTGGTTCACAGGCCTGCACTCAGTCCACTGAGCTACACCAGCCAGGGCCAAAGATTCTTAAAAAAAGGAAAAGGAAAAGGGAGGGAGAAAGAAAGGGAACTCAGCCCAGCTGCAGCTCACCTGAGGTGACCCACACAGGTTGCTCTGCAGAGAGCTCTACTGAGGACCAGCTTCCAGACCAGGTCTAAACTGAGTACCGATTAAACTGCAGCTCAGGCCGCATCCCCAATTTCTCTCCCCAGAAATTACAGCCATAAAAACACTTCCACAGCGACCTCTTGTGGCCCTTTTATGGTTTGCAGCCACTCTGAAAAGTCATAAACACACCAGTGTGGCGATCACCAGGGAGAGTGGGGAGCAGGAAGGTAGAAGAGGGTGAAGGGATAAACTGTGACCGAAGGAAAACTTGACTTTGGGTGGCGAACACACAATACAGTATACAGATGATGTGTTTTATACCAGAAACCTGTAAATTGTGTTAACCAGTGTCACCTTGACAATTCAGTAACAGTTTAACTAATTAATTAAAACTGCCATCTGGTATTCGTAAGTGGGTTGCAATGTGCTGAGATGTCAGTCCCCTAAGACTCTGGGCTGCTTACCTGCAGCAGCTTCACCTGTTCTTTATATAAATGTTTTTACATTTTCTAGAGAAGCTTTCAGTGGACTTAAACCCTTTTCCATCTTCTCCCTATTCTTTGAACTTGGATTAATAGCTCCCACTCTTGCTGTTTGTGTGATTTCCTGTTCTCCCTGCCTTTGGGGAGCTTTCTACCTGTAGGATGCTTTTTACCACAGTTCCCTGAGTCTTATCAGGCCCTGGACTTCCTTTAAAAACTCTCTGGTCTTCAAAGGGTTTTACTCAGTTGATGGCCTAGAATCCAAGGCCACCAAAGCTGGGAACTGCCCAGGGGACAGAGGGAGATTTTGGCCTCTTCTCCAGACTTGAATGAAAGATGATGGTGCCAATGCTTCTTTGTCTCCTGACAGTCCATTTGGGAACAGGAACGAGTACCCCTGTGGATCAAGCCATACAAGATTCTTGTGATTTCGGCCGACAGTGGCATGATTGAACCAGTGGTCAACGCTGTGTCCATCCACCAGGTGAAGAAACAGTCACAGCTCTCCTTGCTTGATTACTTTCTGCAGGAGCATGGCAGTTACACAACTGAGGCATTCCTCAGTGCCCAGCGTAATTTCGTGCAAAGTTGCGCTGGCTACTGCTTGGTCTGCTACCTGCTGCAAGTCAAGGACAGGTAGGTAGATTCCTGCCCCTCCTCTTAACCTTTTTTCCAGGGTCCCTTCACCTTTTTTCTCTCTGTCCCTTCATGGGTAGTTCTCATATACTCATCACCACCTTCCATTGCCAAGGTGTAAAAGACAAAACAAACATCGTGTGTTAAGCAGAGACAGACATGTTCATGTGCCATTAGGCCAAGGAGGCAGACAAGTACTAGGGTAAAGGGGCAAAAACATGAAGGACTTATGGGAGAAGCAAGGGTTTGAGCAAACAGGCTCTTGAGGGATGGAGGTGAATGAGAGCAGGAAAGCTGGGGGAGGGATGCACCAGGCAGATGAACAAGTCAGTGTGATTAAAGCTTGGGCTCTGCTGCCTGACAGGAGAATAGTAGGCAGTGATGTCAGACAGATAAGTACAGGCCAGATTAGAAGGGGCTGCATGATGAAGCTGAGGAGTTTTATTTTGTGGGAAGAGAAATGACCCAGTCTCTGTTTGGTGGGTACACCCTGTGGCCCTGGGGGGTGGAGCTGGCTATAGTTAGGCCGTTAGCAACAAAACAGGAGGTAATGAGCCCTGACCTAGGTGGGGTGGTGGTGACTGAGAACAGAAAGGAGAAGGTAAATATGATAGGCACGGTGGAGGTAGAGTTGAAACTTCCAGCCCTGAAATCTCCTCCTATTCCAACATGTGATTTTCAAAACTTAAGTGTTTATTGCTTTGCCCAGAGCTGTCATTTCCAGTATCATATGATCTTTATGTGGCCCAGCTTCACATACAGGGGAGCAACATACCGTACAAAGATAATTTCACCCAAATAGTGACTCAAGGTCAGTATCCTGAATGCCCCTGTGAGTTACGCCTCTCACTGGGCGCCTCTCACTGGGCATAGAGCAGCTGCCCTGGGAAGGCAGAGATGCGGTGGCCTGAGTTTGCAGAGGTCCCAGTAACGTGGCGGCATATTAAGAGCTAGCTAACAGAGTAGCTTATCAGGAATCTAGCATCTATTAAGTGCCTGCCATAGCCTGACATTCTTATATTGATACCAGTTAAAAACTCTGTCAGGTGTTTTATGAGGATCAGGGAGCTTTCAGCACCTGTGCTCATTCTACCTGGTCAGCCCCACAAATGAACCCAGTGAGGCTTTGCATTTGAGGGCTGAAGGGAAGCGTAGTTATTTATAAGGAATTTGATTGCAAGCTTAGTACTGTCCCTGAGTTGGGATTTTGAATCCAGGGCCCAGAGAGCCTAGAGCTGAGCAACAGGATTGAGAAAATGGGTGGCAGCAAGTGAAGCAGGTGCTAGTCAGGCCTCTGGGATTTCCTTTAGGAAACGAAGATGTTTGGAAGGTGAGACCCATTCTTTAAAGTACGGGGGCTGGGGGGAGGTCACGGAATAGGCAGCAGAGAAACCTTTTATAATAGAAAAGAAGAGATGCAGTCAAGCCATGAAGGGAATCAGCCAGTGGAAAGAACTGGCAACAATGCACAGGGCTTCAAACTGGAAGCAGGTTTAAGATCTCTAACTGTTTCAGTTGTGGCTGGAGGGTGGCTCAGAAAGGTTGCAGTTCCAGCCCTGGTCAGGGCACATACCTGGGCTGGAGGCTCAGTTCTAGGTTGGGGTGCGTGCAGGAGGCGACTCATAGATGTCTCTCTCTCTCTCTCTGTACCCGCCTTCCTCCTTCCCTTCCCCCCTCTCTCTCCCTTCACCTCCCTCTAAAAGCAATGAAAAAATGCCCTCAGGTGAGGATAAAAAAGTCTCTAACTGCTTCAAAATGAGTCCCCAATTCTCTCCAGCAGTTAAGAAAAGAAACTGCCCTCGCTGGCCTTGGGACCTTGGCAACTAAGTACTTCTCTCAGGGCCTGTTCTCTCACCTGTAAAATGAGAGCTGAGCTAAGACATCTAGAACCTTTCTGGCTCTCAAAATTGTGCCTTTGTGGCTAAATTTGTAGTGTTTCCCCAGAGTAGAAAGGAGTCAGGTGGGATTGGGTTCCTCTGTCCCCCCTTTTTTTGTCCAGTCAGACCAACCCCAGAGAAGGTAGCCCTCAGACCTTGAGCTCTGAGCCTGACAAGCCTGTGCTGGCACTGAGGAGGTTGGTCATCCTGAGGGGCCAGGCCTCACATGGTCCGCAGGGTGATGGCTCCTCCTCCTGCTGCCATTCACGTGGCAGTCACAGAGACCTGACTCCTCCTTAACTCTCCTCTTCCTGCAGCTGGCCTGTGGTCATTGCAGCCTGAGATTCTTACTGTGGTGACTTTATTGGAGTTAAAACTTACCCTTGAAGCCCCCACACTACTTTATATTTAAATCCCTCCTTTCTGATCCACTTGGGCTGATGGCAATCGCAGATAGAATACAGGTAACCAAGTTCTGACCGGAGGCCTCCTCTGAGCCAACTGCTTGGCCTGACAGCTGGCTGGAGCCTCAGGGGCCTTCTTCCCTTGCTTCTGGGTTTTCTACTACATTGGGATCAGTTTGGGTGCTAGAATTATAATTTTTGGAAATTTGGGATAATTAAACTATTAAGTGGTAATAGTGATTTCAGACTGCACAGCCTTTGTTAGCAGTTTACTTCTCTGATTCCCTGTTCCTGCTGCTAGCTTTAGGTCCTAGGAGGTTGGACCCAGAGTTATGGGCTGCAGGAAACAGCAGGGGACTCCCCTGCCTGGTGTCGTGTGGCCAGTGTGTTGCCTCTTCCTCTCCTCTGCCTCCTCCTCAGACACAACGGGAACATCCTTCTGGATGCAGAAGGCCACATCATCCACATCGACTTCGGCTTCATCCTGTCCAGCTCACCCCGAAACCTGGGTTTTGAAACGTCAGCCTTTAAGCTGACCACAGAGTTTGTAGACGTGAGTCAGGAAGGAGAGGTGCCTCCCTGTTCTTTCTCTGTCATAAGAGGGGGAGTTGATGGGCTCCTCCCAAATTAGGGATGAACCGAACAGAAATGGCAGTAAGTCGGGGTGAGGCTGGGTGTCCTGAGAGGCTTCCTGGCTACTGAGAGTTGGGAAATAATGTTGGGGTTCAGCATATTTGCCTCAGTGGAAGGGGGAGTTCTGGCTGGCTGGTGGGACGCTGAGCCCCCTCATACCCACAGCTCTCTTCTCCTCTCCCAGGTCATGGGCGGCCTGGATGGGGACATGTTCAACTACTACAAGATGCTGATGCTGCAGGGGCTGATTGCTGCTCGGAAACACATGGACAAGGTGGTGCAGATCGTGGAGATCATGCAGCAAGGTGGGGCTCGGGAGAGGCCAGGTGCTCGGCGATAGGGTGGTGCCCAGCATGGAATTCCCAGGCAGTCCATTCCACCTCCAGACTTCGGGCAGGCGGGGGTTCCTAGAGGGTTTCCAGCTCTGATCCAGTGCCCTTTCTCCTTTGGTTCATGCCTCCTGACAGAGCTCGCTCCTGGGGGTAGCCGGGCGGAGGCCTCAGAAACTACCTCCCAGGCACAGTCAGGGAGAGAGCAGTCCCATCTCCAGCCTTTTGGTCCCTTCCCATCTCTGCATCCCGTGTCCAACTCTTGAGTTTCTGTCTCCTTCCCACTCAGCTCTTGACCAGCTCAGGTGTTTCCAGTCCCCTCTTCTCCTTACCACACTTTGACCTCCAAGTGCAAGTGCCCTGTCCTCAGGCCTCTTCCCTGTCCTGATACCCCTCCGTCTGTCATCTTTATATACTCTCACTGTGCTACGTCCTCACCGCCTTGTCATCTTAGTCTTTTGTCCAGGTCCCTCCTCTCCCAGTCCTCTGGGCCCTTGTCCCTGACCCCCTTCCCAGGGCTGCAGTCTGCACCCAGTCTGAGCTTCCAGTCTCCCCCCCACCCCACCCCTGCCCCCACCCCACAGGTTGTCGCCGTTTCTCAGGAACAACCCCGCCTGGCCCCATGATGACAGTGGCCCAGGTCATCTGTGAGTGTCAGATGTAGCATAGGCAGAGTCCTGCAACCAGATAAGTGCCCAGTTCAGGGCCCGTTCCCTAGAACCTCCTCCAGCCTTCCCTCTGGGCCCTCAGCAGTGACTGGGGGAGATGTGGTGTTGGCCCTCTGCCCTGCCCTCCCCTCCTGCCCTCACCTAGAGGGGTTTAGGAGTGCGAGACGAAGATGGGCTCGAGCTAGGGCCTCCTGCCAGTTCCCCCTTGTCTGCCCAAGCAGAATGGCATCCCCACGCTCAGGGATCTCTCTAGGGTACTTGCTGTGGCTGTTACACTGCCTCTCCCTCCTTCCCACTCATGATCCTCTGCCCTCACTGCCTCCCCCAGGTTCCCAGCTTCCTTGCTTCCATGGCTCCAGCACCATCCGCAACCTCAAGGAGAGGTTCCACATGAGCATGACGGAAGAGCAGCTCCAGCTGCTGGTGGAGCAGATGGTGGATGGCAGCATGCGGTCTATCACCACCAAACTCTACGATGGCTTCCAGTACCTCACCAATGGCATCATGTGACACCCTCTTTCTAAGGCCCCAGAATGGTGGGGCATTCAGGGGACCCTCCCTGGGAGAAATTCCAAACCAGGAAAACCCACCCACCCATCCATCCCCCCAAGGGAAGTGGAAGGCAAGAAATACAAAGGATCATGTGGTGACAGTAGAGCTTGCCAGGGGGTGGGAGAGCCAGCTGTGAGGTCCAGACTTGCTGGGGCTTCCCTGCCCCCAGCAGTGTCAGTATTACCACCTGACAGACACCAGGCCTCACTGCCTCCAGAGAGCAGAGGTGATCAGTCTGAGGACACTGGGCCTTTATTCTCACTAGGGTCCAAGGTTCGTTCTGTAGGCCATCTTAACCTGTTCTGGGTCCCAGGAAACGAGGGAAGAGTGGGTTCTTGGTACTTAGGACTTGATCCTGTGGTTTGCCTTTGGCCATGCTGCTGCCTGACTGTTCCCTCCCAGGGACTGACTCCTGCCCTGAGGTCCCCTTTGTGGGTGGGCCCCGTACTTGCCGAGGTCCCGTCAGAGGCCAGGAAGCGTTATCACAGCCCCTCCAGTGCGAGGGTACTGGCCTAGCCATGGGGAATTCCTTACCCTGCTCCCTTCCCCACATCCAGGGAAATAGCTCTCAATTTTTTATTTTTTATTTTTGTTCGAAATAAAGTCCTTAGTTAGCCATCTGTGTAACTTCTGAGTTGTATTTTTTGGGGGAGTAGGAGTGAGTGAACAGATGCCTCAGTGTCTAGGACACAAAAGGCACCACAGAACAAGGTGGAGGAAGACTGCCTTTTCCCTGCCTGTCCTGGTCAGCACCTTGTTCCAGAGCAAGGCCTTCCCACTGTGGACTCAGACCCTCTGTCAAATCCACTGTCCAAGTCACATAAAAAGAGCCTGAATAGGGATTAAACCACAAGCAGTTTTAATGGTCTGGTTTTCTCCCTCCCATTTCCCCCACTGTTAGTATCATCACTACAATAAAGGATTCCTGAGAACCTGTCCCCTCCTCTCCCTGGGCCCTCCTTGACAGGACTCGTCCCTACCACCCGCCCTGGATCTCTGGGGTGGGGGGAAACAAGTGAAAGGCACTGTAGGGGTGGGGGACTCGAGTGCCGGGGAGTCACAGGGGTGGTGCCAGAGCAGAGCCAGGCCCGAAGTCTGCCTGCAGGGGTTGTGGAGTGCGTCCTGACGGCCCCAGCACTGGTCCTTCCCTGGACCCGTCTAGCAGGCCTAAGCAAGCCCTGTCCTCCCACCCCCAGTCCCACACAGGGTCTGAGCAGGAGCGGAATTAGTGTTGGGCTAAGAAAGGAGTGGGGGGCCCGCTCTCCTAGGACCCAAGGGTCAAACCCGAAGTGAGGACTGCAAATAACTAATGCTTGTTTCTTGTCTGGGGGCGGGGGGGTAGGGGAAGGGAACTGAACAAAATGTGAATTATAATGAAACTCCCCAGCCTGGGGACTAGGCAGCAGCAGTCCCCGGGCTCCCAGGGAAGAGGGAGGGGGTCAGTCAGTCCAGATCTGGGGCCTAGTTGTCCCCACTGCCCCCTTGCCGAGCCCTGATGAATGCCATGCCATGTGTGCGGAAATGGGTCTTGAGGTTGAGAGGGCTGTCACAGCTCTTGCCACAGACCTTACAGGTCAGTGGGCCTCCAGAAGCAGGCAAGGGTGAATCTCCAACCTCTGCATCAGACCTCGATAGAGGGGGGACCTCTTCCTCCCCATCCCCCAGGCCCAGGGCACTGGCACTGCCCACACCCCGCTTCTTCTTGTGGCTGATGAAGCGATGCCGGCTCAGGGAGCCAGGGGAGGCAAAACATAAGCCACAGTCAAGGCACTGCTGGGTCGCGCCATCCACCCTCAACCCCACCATGAGGCTCTGCTCCACCGAGCCACCGCTCCGGTAGCGAAGGGGGCCTCCCGACCCAGGTCCACCCCTGGGGGATTTGGCTGGAGGTGTTGTGCTGTCAGGCTCCTCACTGCAAGAATCGGAGGACTGGCGGCGTTTTCGTCCTGGCCCCTGGAGAAGACAGTGAAGCAAGACTGGGCCTCCCCATCACCCTCAGTGACCCTGGCATCCCCCGCCTAACTTCCGGAGGCCAGTCTGTAACTCTGGCAAGTTCCCACTCCCACGGCCCTAACAAAGGGCCTCTGCCTACCTGGCCTCTGGCACCGGGGCCCCGGACCACAATACTCCCCCGGCCAGGAGACTGGTCCCCGAGAGGCAAGCCATGCCGGACCTGGACGTGTTTCTCCAGGATCAGGCGGCTGCTGAAGGTGCGTTTTCCCTCTGTGCAATACCTAGAGGGGGAGAGTGGGCAGGGTGGGTGCCCAGGACACAGCCCAAAGACCAAGGCCAGCAGCTCAAGTGGAGGGGGCTACCAGAGCGAGGAAGGCCGCAACCTTCAGTCCACAGACAAACAGGTGGGAGAGCACTTGGGAGGCGGGGGAGGGAATGGGGAGGTCACCTGCTAGGTGGAAAGAGGAAGGGATAAGAGGAAAAGGGTTACCTGCATGGGTAAACTCGCTTGATACCCTCATGATTGACTCTGACGTGGCGCCTCAGGCTGGGGGCGGAACAGAAGGATCGCTCACACAGGCGACAGGGAAACTTTTTCACAGACTAGGAGAGCAGGGAGTAGGGAATCTCAGAGCCAGGCTCCAGGACCAGCCGCACTGCCACACAAGATGGTCTCCAGGCTGCCCCTCCAGCCCACCTGGCTCACCTTGCCGTGCTCCTTCTTCATGTGAGCCACATACTCATCACGCTCCGGGAACCAAGAGTGACAAAGGCCACAGGTCCAGCCTCCAGGGCCCCCACCCCCACCCTTTGTGCCTTTGCTGCCTAGGTCCCGCCGGGGCCTTTTGGTTGGTCGAGGGGGCTCCGGGGAGCTGGGTAGTTCCTCCTCTTCTGAGGTTGAAGAAGATTCCTCCGTAGGGGGAGCTGCTCCTCCCCGAGACACAGCCAGCTCCTCGGGCTCAGCCTTGGGGGTCGTGAGGGCATCCCCAGCCCCTTTCCCAGCAGTCTCTTCTCCCAGGCGACCAGACTGATGGGTGTTCTGTGAGGGAGATAAAGGGGTTGGCTGTTGGGGGAAGGGCCCGGCTTTGCCAGAGTCCTCATTTCTCCTGTCCCTAAAGGTCATGTGACCCCTGCAGCAGGTCAACACAGCTAAGCACACCACCTCCAGCCCTTGACTCCTGTACCTTGAGATGGTCCAGCATGGTCCTTTTTTGGGCAAAAAGCAGAGGACAAGATGGGCACTTGAAGACGCTGACCCGCTGGGGCAGCAAGTGTTGGTCGAAGTGTGAGGAGAGGAGGGGCTTGTGAGTGAAGACTGTGTCACACATGGCGCACTTGTAGATCATCCTGTGCAGGCAGAGAGGACAGTGCAGCCACCCTGCCCCACCAGGACCCAGCTCCCATCAACCCGCCCCCTCCTCGTCCTCGTCCCAGGTCTCACTTGGCCTGCTGCGTGAGGAAGCTGGGATGCTGGGTGTAGAGGTGGGCGTGGGCGCTGGGTGCAGACTTGAAGGCCATGGGGCAGATGGGGCACTTGTGGAAAACCTCGCAGTGTGACGTCTGGATGTGCGACTTGATGGAGTTCACACCCCCAAACACCACTGCACAGCTGGGGCACCTTTGGGAAGGACACATAAGACACTGTGGTGAGGTGGACCATCCCCATGCCCTCCCCCACCCCACACTCCTCCGCGGACTTTGAGAAATGGATGAGCAGTGGAGCCTGAGCAAGGCAGAGACTGGAGGGAGGTGCAGACCCAATCCCTGAGGGGCGTCTGCTGAGGCGGAGCAGGCGCTCCAGAGAGGGCCCTGCTCTGTTAGCACACCAGGGCTGTGGGACTGAGCGGGAAAGATGGGGCTCTTGAGAGGGCATCTCAAAGGTTAGTGCTAGGAACCACGAGACCAGCAAGCACATGGGGGAGCTTGGAGATACTATAGGGAGGTGTGAAGCACCTGTATCCTACACGGCGAGAGAAATGCAGACAGGCCTCCCGGAGATGGGTCTGAAAATTGGCTTGCAGGAAGTTGCCCCCACATTCAGGGCAGACATGGGGAGGTCGATTCTTATGCATGCGCTGGTGGGCACTGAAGCTGCAGCGATTAGGGAGCATCATGGGGCAGGTTGAGCACACCTGTCAAAGGGGTTGGAACAAGGTAAGTAAGGAGAGTGTCCCCCATTACTTCTCCTAACCAAGGCCCTCGCACCTTCCTAGATCCTATTCCCAAGCTGTCCCCTTACCAGCAAAGGAAGGTGAAAGGCAACTCACATTGCTGGTGGCCCCAGGGGCAGGAGGCCCAAGCTGCTGGAAGTGGGCAGCCATGCCAGCCTTGTCCCGGCACTGCTCCTTGCACTCCAGGCAGCGAAAGCATGTGTAAGCAGAGGTGGCAGGGGCAGCAGGCGGCTCAGCTGAGAGCGGCAGCAAAGGGGCTTCAGCAGCAACTGTAGAAATGGCGGAGGTGGTGATGGCCCCGTCACCCTTGCCCAAGGCAGGCAAGGCTGGAGGTCCAAGGGCAGGTGGGACAGCCAGCAGGGGCATGATGTCCGGCTGCCCCACCATCTGGTCAAGAGCTACAGGCCTCATGACCAGGTGTGAGCACTGCATGACAAGCCCCTTGTCCTTGTGCTCCCTGGCGTGCAGCAGCAGGCTGCACTTGTTGAAGAAGACCAGGCGGCGAGCACAGTGGTTGCAGGTGACCTCGATGCGCATGCTCCGGCGGTCATAGTGCCTCGCCAGGCTCTTCTCCAGTGAAAAGGCATCCCCACACTCGAGGCAGCGGTAGCCTGTTGGAGGCAGGGCAAGCCCAGCCTCAGCAGGTGGACTCAGGTTTGGCCGGTAGGCAGGCAGCAAGTTCTTGCTGTTGAGAATCTTGTTGAAGGCCTCCACCAGGCTGGACTGGGTCCGTGAGATCACTGTGCCACCGCCAGCCCCTGGCACAGTGGCTGCCTTGGAAGGCTGCACCATCACCACCGAGGCACCATTCACCTTCTGTCCTCCTGTCCCCAGCCCTGCCCGCCCCTCAGCCTTGGGCAGAGCTTGGGGCACCAGACTTAGCACATTCTTAGCCATCATCTTAGGGCTGGTGGCAGTGCCCCCAGGCAGAACCACAGCTTTGCGGGCCACGCTGGCCGCCATCAGCATGGCAGTACTTGCATTCTGGATGGTGGCCACAGGCAGCACAGTGCCCTTTAGCCTCGTGCCATCACCCAGTTGGACGCTCACCACCTTTGGACCCTCAGGAGTTGGAGCTACAGGGGACAGTTTTAGGAGGTTAGCCTCAGCCAGGAAGGTCCCCTCGGCCAAAGGGGTAGGGGGATCAGGGTCTGAAGGGACCCGGGTTACAGTCCTTGTGATATTCCCACAGGATGTTTTAATGGTCTTGATCCGCACCTTGAGGGGCCTAGAAGAGCTAGAGGAGGCAGGAGAGTCATTGCTGTCCTCATCGGCAGCCTCAGCTCCACTAGAAGGACTCTGGGGACTTCCTGGAGACTTGTCCACTGGCCCCCGATCCTCTTCTTCTTTTAGAGGCTGACAGCTGGGTACTTTTGGGGAGGCAAGAGGGCTCTGATGCCCTGGAGACTGTTTGAAGAAGGGCACCCCAGCAACCTGGGGAGGCGAGGTGCTAGCAGGGATGCCCACAGCCTCAGGGCTAGAGCCTGAGCCGAGCCGGGCTATGCTCTGAGGGTGAAGCGGGCTGCAGCTGCCCTGCTTCAAGGCGCCCAGTGGTGTGGGAGAAACAGGCGGCAGCAGGGCTGGGCCATTCTCCTGGGCCAGCTCAAAGGGAGAAGGGAATGGAGGTGGGGTCATGGCCCCTTCCCTAGGTGGGGAGGGTGCAGAAGGAGGCAGGGGATCAGGGTGCTCCCCTGGCTCAGGCTCAAAATGAGCGAAGAGGTCCAAAGGAGCTTTGCCTTCCATGGATTTTTCTTTCCACATACCCACACTGGGAGGAGTTGGAGAGTGGGGGTTTCCTGGAAGGGATGGCTCAGGGCCCCCAAAACCATTTTGCATCAGACGAGGTCCCACAGGCCCTTCCTTAGTTGCACCCCCAGCCCGGGCCCCCTCCCCTCCTGAACTTCCAAGCAAGGAGTCAGACTGCTCAGGACACACAGTGTTCTTGACAATGACACTGACTGCTGAGATGTCCGCCGATGGCAGGCCATGGTCGGAGGCCTGGGCTGAAACCCCAGGGCCATCCCTTGCGGCTGCTGCTGTTGCTTCTCCAGATTCACCCCCGACACTGGGTTCTGGCTTCCCTGAGCCTCCCGGCCCCTCATTTTCTTCTGGCCCAGAGTGGATGGCTTCATTTGCATCGATGTCAGGGATGTCAAAGGCAGCAAGGAGGTCGTCAAAATCAGGGGTCTTCATGTCTCCCATGGCGGCAGGTCCCAGACCTAATGAAAACAGGAGGAAGAGGGAGAAATTGAGCTCTCTGGAAGCAGAAACCCTGCACCTCCTCCCTCAGGGCGTCCCTGCTAATCTCCTCCCAGAACCCATGCACACTCTGACTTGGGCACACCTTCATCACCGTGCAAATCCTAGAGAGCTGGTGAAGGCACCTGTCTGCCAAACCCTAAACAGGAATAAAGGTGGTGTGTGCACTCCACAGAAGACAAGACACAAAGAAAGCAGAGGAAAACAGACTTGTCGGAAATACACATACAAGATAAGGGCAATAGAGATGGAGGGAGTTCAGTGCACATCTGGCTGAAACCACCTACACCCCTCCTGTGTCCAGCACAGAATCAATCAATCAATCAATCAATCAACACTCCTATTGAGGAGGAGGAAGGACCCGACGCTCTAGATTTTAAAAGCTCATTCACGGCAACATGGAGTCCATTCCTGTTCTTCATGGATCTGCTAAGTATCCACAAGATCTGAAAAACCATGGCTACAAAGGCCCCATGACTTAAGCCAAGACACAGGAAATGATTCTAGGTTCAGTTTCATCAATGGCCTGCTGGATAAGCAAGTTACTCCACCCCTTACTTTTGTCATTTGAATGAAAGAGGGGGCAATTAATCCATATATCATAAGGTTATTCTGAGCATGGTGTGAAATTGTAAACGTGACAGAACCCAGAATACAAGTAATTATTACAGCTAAAACAAACAAGGCCATGTCAGGTCATGGGGGGGCTGGGAAGAAGTAAGCACTAGAAATCTAGGGCTCTCAGGGGTCATTGTAAGGTCAAGTCTGGGGCACTTGGGATCTTCACTGGCACCTGAAGATCCAGCTTGGTTAAAAGAGAGGAGTGAACTCAGGAAAAAGGCCCAAGAATCCAAGATAGAATAAGACACAGGAACAGAGAGACAAAGAAAAGAGACAGAAGGGAAAACCCCAAGGAGCCTGGTCACAAGGGCCCCAGACTAGGCCTCTCCTGTCATAAACACCTGGTGCTCCCTCATCTACCTTCCCCAGAGTGCCTCTGATCTCCCCTGGCCTGCCCCTCCTACCTCCCCATCGTGCTCTCTCAGGGCTAAAACTCCAGGGTACAAGCTTATCCAGCACAGCTGCCACAATGGGGGAAAAGCCAGGCCCCCTCATCCCTATCATTTCTGCTCTGAGTTCCTCACCCCCGTTTACCCCCTACCTCACACGCCTCACCCTTTTAATTTTCCTTTGGCAAAAGTAGCCCAGGAAGTCTCGCCCAAACCCAACCTTGCCCAGTACAAAAAGAAAAAAATCCCACAAGACTTATGTGTCATTAAAACAACAAGGCCAGCTAGAGCTCGTGGGGCAACCATGTCTGCTCCCTTACCAGCTTTTCCCACAAGTGTACTTATATCTAGGAAGAAGCAACTGAAGGAGTCTCTAGCCTTACACATTCCCTGCCCATGTTGCAAGCCATTTCCCATGGCCAGTTCTCTCGCCTCTTTCCAGTCCTAGACTGTAACTGGAGATAGTCCCAGCAGGTGGCAGCTGGCAATGCTGGGACCAAGGTGGGGGTAGAAGGAGAGAGTACCAACTACAGGAAGAAAGGGGAGTGCACTCCTCACCCACCCACCCCAATTCTGCAGGCCCTGGGTTTAAACAAAGCCCTTCTCTTGCCTCTGCCCCTGATGGATTACTAGGCCCTCCTCTGCCTGGCTGTCTCCTGACCTGGGGGCCTGAGCTGCATTTCACTCAGGGCTGGTGGAACACAGATCAGTGGGGGCTATGAGAAAACATCTGCAAACTCGTCTCCCCCCAGCAACTCCCTCTTTGGAATCCAAGTGACTTAGAGGTCATCCAATAGCCAGAACAGACAGTAGACCAAGCAGAGGAGCTCAAGGCCAAAGAGGCTTCCCATACTTCCCAGCCCAGGCCTTTCTGCGGCTGCTGCACCCTGTCTCTTGGGCTCCAGCACCACCCCCACGCTGTTCTTCCCCAAAAGCCAAAGGAAGGGGCTAAACAGGAAGAGGGTGAACTGGCCCGGGGCAGGTGGGGGCTCCACTGCCCTTTCCCTGGCCCAGGGCCTGCAGCGCAGAGGAGGGCGAGGGGCTGGCGGCCGGGGGCAATTAGACTGCAGCCAAGCTAGGCAGCGGGCGGAATTAAGTCCCTGCCATCTGCCGAGGGCTGGTGCCGGGATCACGTCCGAGGTTGCGGAGAAGGGGCGGGGTGCACACAGGAGAAGCCAGAGGGGAAACTGAGGCGTGCGGCGCTTCTCTGGCTCACACCGGCGAGCGAAAAGGACGGGCCTCGGCCAGGCCAAGCCCTCAGGGAGCTGCCGCACAGCACCTCCGGGTCCAAGAGCGCTCGGGAGTGGGTTAGGCGTGTGGAAAGACAGCACTGGGGACGGCACTGTATTTCCAAGACTCGCAGCTCTCTCGCCGGGGTCCGTCCCAACTCCTACCTCCTCCCCTCGCCTCCCTGCGCGGCGCAGCCTCCTCCTCCCGCAGACTCCCGCGACTCCCTCGAGACTGAGCAGTGAGCGGGAGGCGCGGGGCAGCCCAGGGCGCGAGCCTGAGTCCTGCCCGGGCCGGGTCGGGGTGCAGGCTCTGCTCCGGCCTGCCCAGGGCCCCCGCCCCCACCCTCGGACTCGGACACCATTTTAGGTCGCGACATCCCGCAGCCTCCAGCCCCTGGGCCGCGCTTCGGACGCCTTTTGAGCTGGGAGCACCAGGACTTGGAGACCCCGACCCTCCTTCCACGTTTACCCGGCTAGGGGCTGTGCTTTCAACAGGCTGGGAGTTTCGCCCATCCGCCCCATGGAACGGTGGCGGTGTCCGGGCCTTCCTAGAAGCCGCCCCAGGGGGGCGACGCGGAGAAGGGGGTAGTTGACCAAGTGGGGGAGGGGCGGGGTAGTCACCCGCCCCCCCGGGGGCGGGGCCAAGGGCGGGTATTTACCCCAGGCACGCTTACTTGTTTGGCTCCCAGTGCGGGCCGGGCCCCGGCGGTCTTGCCCCTGCTCCAGCCGCTGCCGTCGCCGACGCCGCCGTCGCCGCCGACGCCTGCCGCCGCCACCCTCCCCGCCTCCGCCGCTACTTCCTGCTTCTCTCCCGTTCAGCCTCCCCCTTCCTCAGCTCCCTCCGCGTTCCCAGTCTGGGCTGCCCGCTTTCGTACTCGCCATTGGCCAATCTTCTCGTCGTTCAGTACTGCGCCCCTCCCAGCCCCGCACTGGGTTGGCCTTAAGTACTGCCGCTCGGAACAAGCCCCGCATAGTCTTCCCAGCTTCATTGGGCAAAGAGCCTAGTCCTTCCGAAGATGCTTCTCATCATTGGTTATGCTGGGGCCCACCTGCCCCCAAAAAAGCGATGCACCTCAAAAGCGATTGGCAGCGGGTACTGCCGTTTAGGAAGAAGCTGATCTGATTCCCTGCTTTCCTACCGAAGGCGGTGACTACCCCAGGTGTGTCTCCGCCCCCTCACTCCCTATTGGCCGCGATCCTTAAAGCCTGCAGCTTGCTTGTACAAATTTAGGGAACTCTCAGCTTCTATTTGGTGAATACTCGAGGGGAACATCTTTGACTGTAAATGGACCCGGTATGTGTAGATCCGTTTGCGCTTTCTCAAGCTAAACCCCAAAGTCACTTCTGCCGTGCAGAAGTCATAGAATGGGACGTCACCCAAAACATTACGTAATTTGTTTTACTATTTTCTTGCGATTTTCCTACTGTCTAAATCGTCTTAACATCTAAATGCATGGGGTCCTCACGCGGGCCAGGTCCAGGGGCGATGGCGTCATCCACAGCTCCTTCCTCTGCGGGAGGGCTTGGAGCGGAACGGGTTTGGGAGTGTTGAAGGCACTGAAGCCGGGGACGGGCTTGCAGACCGGAAGTGGGGGAGAGGTGACGTTACAGTGCTGGCGTGGCCTGGGCCATTTCCAAAGGGATCTTAAAGCGGCACATTGGTAGGCTTCCCAAACAGGGGAGGGGGTTGGGAAAAGAGGCAAACAACCACACACACACACACACAAACACGTACACAACTATTTCCCACTTAAGAGCTCCACTCTTCCCTGCCCCCAGCACGGGGTGGGGGGTGGAGTCGGGGCCAGTTTTCCCGCGCTTTGTTGCCCCGCCCCCTAGAGGCGGGAGAAGGGGAGGGATATTAGGGAAAAGAGTTGTCTTTTATATTGTAATCAGCACCCACTTGCAGAGTTCTTCTGGAAGACCAGTGTGCCCCTTCGAGCACGCTGCAGCCGCCCTGCGAGCTTTCGCAGATGGCTGTGCATGCAGCCACTCACAACCTGGGCTTGGTTATTAAAAGTGGCTTTGGACCACCTTGCCAGGCCAGGGGTCACAGGACCCGTGGACCCACGACTCCCCCCCCCCCCTTCCCCCCGCGCACACTGAGAGTCTACTTAGGTAATAACGACTGTATTAAGGTGTGAATCAGAACTTAATGGATGGGAGTTTGGGGGCCACCACTTACATACGATTCCATTGGGCAAGTCGATCAACTTCAACTTACCAGGGAAGGATCACTGGTTTTCTCGTGAGTAAAATTATATCTTCCTGACATGATCATTTTTTGGAGGATGGAAAGTGTTTAGTATGTAAAAGTGCTCTGTAGAGTGATGAGCAAATGGGATTGGTACCCCGCCACACTTCACCTCCTTTCTCCAGGTCATCTGCAAGTCTCCAGCACACAGCACTCTTCCGCTTCCTTCCCACCTCCTTCTCTGAGTCCTCCTATATGGAATAATAATTACTGCTCATGTACACGTGTGGGACCTGTTATAAGAACTTTTATGTATATTAATTCATTTAGCCCTTACCACAACCCTGTTAGGTGACTTACCCAAGGTCAAATGCCGTGGAGTTGAAACTAAGGATCCAGAAAACTAAATACTACATATCACAGATTCTCTTGTCAGGAGGGTTCTGGGTAGAAGTTTGTTCTTCAGTTGCGCTGTTCATTCATTTAAGAAATGACTTAATTAAACCCCAGCCAGTGTGCTGGTCAGGGTACATGCCTGGGTTGCACCCCCGGCCCAGAGAGAAGGCAACTAATGTTTTGCTCTTACATTGATGTTTCTCACCCTTTTTCTCTCCCTCCTCTCTAAAAGAAAATATTTTTTTAAGTGACTTAATTCAACCAATCTGTGTTTCTTGAGCACCGCATGAGTGAAACACCGTTGTAGGCACTGGGGATACAGCAGTGAACAAAGCAGACAAGAATCCCTGTCCTCATGAAACATACATTCATGTGGAGAAGACAGCCAACAAATATGATAAATAAGTAAAATATACAGAAACATGTTAGAAATTGTCATTGCCAGGGAGAAAAATAAAGGACTATCAAGGCGCAAAAAGGCATGGAAGAACTTTAGATGCACACAATGCCAAAGGAAGAGAAGCCGGTCTGAGAGGGCTATATACTGTATGATTCCGAGTATGTGACGTTCCAGAAAAGGCAGAACTATGGAAACAGTAAAAATATCATGATTTCCAAGTGGGGTGAAAAACAGGAGAATTCTTTGAAAAGCTGTTTAAGGAGGGGTGTGCCTCAGGTCCCCTGCTCCACTCCATGTGGCTTTTTGACTTCTTCCACCATCGCAGGAAACTGGAGGTGTACGCACCAGAGAGGGCAGGAATATTATCCTAAAATTAGTTGGACTAAAAAGAACATTTATATCCTAAATTCCAGCCCCTCCCCCCAATTCTGTCCCCAGAACACTAGCAATCAGAACTAGACTCTTGAAGGAGGACACTGGAATGTTTCCTTTGGAGAATCTGAGGTAAAGATACCGACATCAAAGTCCCCCCAGGAAAAGGCCTGGCCAGATCACCCTAGAGAAAACCTTACAGCTAATAGCTCCCCATCAAGTCTCAAAAATACTGTTTCCCACGTACCCTGAGGAAATAAAAGTTAGCTCTGACTGAAAAAGTGAAATCCTGCCCTACCGTTTGTGGAACTGGGATCACAGATATAGGAAACCTGCAAAGTTAACAAGAAACATTTTCTGCCAAGGTATGCAGCAATAAAGTTCATAAGGACCCCTTCTGCAACTACGGCTTTTACACACTGAGAAACCTTGCTCTCTAGAATCATAGACTATAAGAAGCATTGCTGTTTGAAAGCATATCAGTGAGAATGAATCATTCTCCTTTTGCCTCAAGGATCCAAGTCCCCCTGAGACAGATAAGCAGCCTTGATTTACAACCCAGGTGCAGAGCCTCAGATAAGAGGTTTCTGGACACAGTATTCTGCATCAACATTTACTTCGCAGTCTATGAACCTCTTTACCCAGATTCCTATTTACTTGGAGCCTGTGAGAACACTGCTTTGTTTAAATTTCACCTAAGCTTCACCCTGGCCCCAAATCCAGGCACACATATCTCTTCCTTCGTTTGCTGAGTTGCGTTCAGTTCCTTTGGTCTGTGACCTCCCTCACTGCCACAGGCCAAAGCTGGTCTTTTGCTGGTTGAGCTAGGACAACTCTCCCAAAGAAAACGGGAGGCTTTGGGCCACCAAAGCAAAAGAGGAAACCAAAAATGAAGTTCAGTGGTATAAGGGAAATAGAATTCAACACAAGCAAGAAGCAAGGAGCTTCCCCAGGAAGAGAGGGAAGGAAGATTGGAGGGGAAAGGGCAAAGGGCAGAAAAGGTTTGCGCCAGGAGGCTCCAGGAAGGGCTTCCTGAGAAGGTGAGATTGACTGAATTCTTTCAGAGGAATCAGGTAGTTGGAGAAGAACTGGGGTCAGGTAGTGATGAGTAAAAGACAAAAAGTATTTCAAGGAAGAAAAAGTATCATAGTGACTCATTATGAATAGCATTTAACAAAATAATGTAAATTCGAAGCAGCCCTTTAACCAAACTTGTCACATAACTATATGGGGAAAATGGGGAAGGGAGGGTGAGAATGTGGACCAGTGGAAGCGTTATCTTCCATTTTGGAAATCAATGTATAATATTATAAAGTAATAAGTAGTCACAATGTAAGATGGCATTTAGAAATATAGAAAGAGATAACTGATAAAATACCAGGTATAAGATTTAAAAATGGTTGCTTCTCACCCTGGCTGCTGTGGCTCGGTGGATTGAGTGCTTGACTGCAAAGCAAGGGGTCACTGGTTTGATTCCCAGTCAGGGCACATGCCTGGATTGTGAGCCAGGTCCCCAGTAGGGGGTGGGTGAGGGGCAATCACACATTGATGTTTCTCTCCCTCTCTCTTTCCCTTCCCCTCTCTCTAAAAATATCTTTAAAAAAAATGGTTGCTTCTATGTAGGGGAAATGGGGAAAGTGAACTGGGATGTGTTGTTTATAACAAGCATCGTAATTGACTCCAAATTATGTACACATATAACTATAAAAGAAGAAAAGATAGAACTAAAAGCTTGAGCATAACTCATATTAGTTGGGATGGGTTGGTTAAAGTTATTCTAAGGCTTTTGCATTATTTGTTTAATTTTTATTGTTAAATGTTCATGTCAAAATTTGTAATTTAAATGTTAATAGAATAGGAGCAGAGTGTATAATTTCCAAATAAGCAGGAAGAAAATAAAAAGGAATGGGGTGAGGAGAGCTCGAATAGTCCAGAAGACAAGAAAGGAGAAAAATAAGAGACTTAGAAAAATCTGGACAGATTAGAAAGACCAAAAACAGTTGTTAAAAATGAATCCAACGATATCATAATCACGACAATGTAAATGGAGTTAATTCTCCAGTTAAAAAGCAAAGTTAGCTGGATTTTTAGTAAAAATCTAAGTAATGGGATTAATTTTTACTGAATAAATATCAATATCCATTTATATAGTGATTACAAGAGACATACCTAAAACATAAATAGAAAGGTTAAAAGTAAAAGAATATACACCTGAAACTAAAATAATATTGTACATCAACTGTAATTGGAAAATAAAAAAGTATTTTTTAAAGTAAAGAATAGAAAATATATATGTGCCAGGCAAATACTAACCAGAAGAAAGCTGGTGTAGATATTCTAATATCAGATAAAATAAAATAAGATTTTCAACTAAAAGTTCTCAGTGGAGATAAAAAGAACTACAACACTGATATAAGTTTGAATTTAGCACAAAAACACAATAACTAACCCTGGCTGGTGTGGCTCAGTGGATTGAGCGTGGGCTGTGAACCAAAGGGTCGCCAGTTCGATTCCCAGTCGGGGCACATGCCTGGGTTGTGGACCAGGTCCCCAATATGGGGCGCATGAGAGGCAACCACACATTGATATTTCTCTCCTTCTCTTCTCCTCTGTCTAAAAATGAATAAATAAAATCTTAAAAAAAAACACAGTAACTAGAAACCAGTATGTTCTTTTTACTTTATTATTGTTCAATTACAGTGTTCTTTTCTTTTAAGGCATATTTTTATGCCTCAAGTTTTTTTTTTAATTGATTTTAGAGAGAGAAAGGAAAGGAGAGAGAAAAACATCGGTTTGTTATCCCACTTACTGATGCATTATTCATCGGTTGCTTGTTGTATATGGTGTGCGTGGGGATTGAACGTACAACCTTGGGGTATCTGGACCAACTGAGCTACCTGGCCAGAGTTAAACCTGTAAGTTCTTAATAGTACAGCTTCAAATTTATAAAGAAAAAATTGACAGAATCCCCAGGAGAAATTGATTAATCCACCACAGTTGTGGGAAATTTTAACACATTTCTCTCAATTAATTAATGGATAAGAAAACTATATATATATATATATATATATATATATATGTCTCAGTAAGAATATAAGAGATTTGAAAAACACAAGTAAAGATTAGATGTAACGAACATATATAAAACCCTGCAGCCAATAACTAGAGGGTACATATTCTTTTCTCATACACACACATATTAACAGATTTATCGAGGTATAACTGACATATAACAGCTGCACATATTTAAAATGTACAATTTGATAAGTTTTGACTTAGTATATAGCCACAAAATCATCACCACCAAGATAATGAACATATTCATCAACCCCAAAAGTTTACTCGTGTTCCTATTATCTTGGGTGGCAGCATAACCTACCTAAAGACTGTATTTTCCACCTTTTGCTCCTAACTGTGACCATGTGACTACATTCTATGAATGTAAACATAAAAGGATGTTAGCGGTGTTTGCTGAATGGACTTTCCAGAAAAAGTTCTTAAAGAAGTGTCAGGCAGCTGGAATATACCCTCTGTAATTCTTTCCATTGTTTCCCCTTCTCCCTTCTTTGTTCCCTGTCCAGAGCACAGACGTGATGATCGAAGGATCTTGTGATTTGGAGGCACACAGAGAATGGAGCTACAGGCCAAGGATGGTAGGGAATTACAAGGAGCCTGGGAATCTGATGACTCACTGGAGACACTATGTCAGCCCTGGGCTGTCTACGTCCAGACTTTATTAGCTTGAGAGAAAAATGAACTTCCATCTTGTTTAAGTCTCTGCTATTTCCAGTTTCTGTTACAAACATAAATGCAGTTCCAAACTGGCCTATAGTTGGTAGTGGCATCTAAAATGTATTGACTTAGGGGAAGGGTAGGACAGTTGTTTGGGGAGGATCCACTTTACTGCAGGACAGAAAGGTAACCCTTAGTGTGGATTTGCAAACGGCTCGAATAGTCGCTCTTTGCAGAAAACCGTTAGGAAAGGTCTTGTGTGCTGGCTCCTTCCTGCTGACTTTAGCAAAGTTCTACATAAAACATATGAAGTCAGGCTTGAACCAGTCTGTAAGCATTTTTTTTTAAATAGAAATAACACTGCTAAGGAAAGCACTCTCAACTTAGGCACCCCCACTCTCACCGCATCCCCCCCACACACACACACAAAATGAGAAATATAAAGGTTGGCCGAGAGCCTCAGTGTATGAAACCGCAAGACTGAAAAAGCCAATTACTTCTCTACCCGGCAGATGAAAGCAGTTCAGTCAGAATGGTAGCTGCTAACTAGTCAACCCCACCAAGAAATAACTCTGTGGCCCCAAACTGTTTTCACGCACCTTCTGTTTAGAGTTCTGTGCCTAGCAAAGGTGCAAGACTCCCAGCAAAAATCAGATTAATAGTGTATCATTCCCTTCAAGTCTTGAAGAGTTTTGGGGAATAGTGAGAGAGCACAGAAACCAACATGAAAAATATGAGTTTTTAGGTTAATATGATATATAAGATCTTTGGTTGCAGTGACCTGGCAGGGGAGGTACTGTGATCACGCAGGTGGTTTTCCCAGGGAGGGGCTTGTCCATTGCACTCCAGATGTGCTGACCCCTGCAATTTCCCCAAATGTGGGAAACTCGACTGCATACTTCGTGGTAGTGGGGGACCGCGGTTCGCACTCTCCCCTAAAAAAAGAAAAATTGACTGGAAGCCCTGGCCAGGCAGCTCAGCTGGTTAGAACATCATGTTGAGAAGCCACAGTTGTGGGTTTGAGCCCCAGTCAGAGCACATAGAAGAATCTACGAAAGAATACATAAATAAGTGGGACAACAAAGTGATCTCTCTCTCTCCCCGACTCCCCCCCATCTCTCTCTCCCTCTCTCACCTATAAATTTCTTTTTTAATTTTAAAATAAATAATTGACTGGAAGCCCACTCATTCTTCCAGGAAAGCATTAACAAGAACAAACAAAATCCACACCTGCAACAGCCTTTGGCTATAGACATACAAAGCATCCAGGATCCTTTAAAAGTGGCTCCCTCTAGAGGTAAAAAAGCCAAAACTGGGAAGTCCTTAAGGAGGGTAATCAACCACAGAAGAGTCCTCAGAAGGGCCGTGAGGGATGATGGACAAAGAACCACCCGCCTGAGGGCAGAGCCAGGGGCTGTGGAGAACAGTGGAGATTTTCCCAGGGAGCAAAGCCGGGGGAAGCCAGATCAACCAGCCGAGGAACTTACTCCTCTGTCATGGTCCAGGCTTGATACACACTGTTGTTCTGTTTATCTGTTGCTGTGTAACAAACACATCACCCCAAAATTTAGTGGCTTAAAATGACAATTTATTACTCCACACAGCTTCTTGGCTGGGCACTGTGGCTCCTGTGACTGTAGTCACACAGCTGGAGCTGGAGCAGCAAGGGGCTGACTGCGTATCTCGCTCTCCTCACATTTGTATTCTCAGGGCTTCTCAGTGCCTCTCCGTGGGGGACAGTTTAGGCTTTCTCACAAGATGGGAGCCTCAGGGCGTTCAAGTGATAACTTGGAGGGCCCCAGCACAAGTGCTCCAGCAAACAAGGCAGAAGTTGCATTGCCTTCCAGAACCTAAGCTCGGCGGTTACAGAGCACCATTTCCACTAGGTGCCATGAGTCAACCAGCCACTGGCAGATCCGAGTTCAAGGTATGAGGACACAGACAAACCACTCAATGGCTTTAGACTAGTGACTAGTGACTGCTGATGTTTCCCATGCTCTCCTTCCAAATAAGAGTTTTGGTAGTGGTTCACTTTGCTCTTCCAGCACTGCATATCCGGTATGCATGCTGGGGGCTGACAACTGGGCTTTGCTTTATAGGTTGCTGGATCACAAATAGCCACATGAGGGCCTGGTAGAGAGACACTGGGTAGCTGAAGGGATGTGCTGCCACCGTCTGGTAATTACCTATCTACAATCTTCTTCCTTAGTGAAATCACTCTTGTATTTCCCAGGTTGTCTTGCAGCCAAGAGTAGCCATGTGACAAAATTCCAGCCAATGAGATGTGAGCCATCTCATTGTGGGATGAGATGTCCAAGAAAGTTTATAAGAAGGGTCAAAAAGCTGATAGTCGATCCTTTTCTGTATTTTCTCCTTTCCTCCTGATTTCTGGCTGCAGAAATATGCAGAAATTTGATTGCTGGAGCTCCATCAGTCACTTTGGCCCATGAGTAAACCTTGCAAATGAAAACCACAGGCCAGGACGGTGATGTGGAAAGAGTTTGGGCCCTGATGGTGATACGACTGCTGTGAACCACCTACCCATGGATTCACACAAAACTTCTCTCTAATGTAAGTCCCTGTTATTTCTGTTTCCATTATTAGTGGCCAAATGCAGTTCCCATCTTGGCATGTCTTCCTCACTTGATCATCTATGGGAGCAGGGCTCGTCATTTTTACCCCCTAAAACTCACATTGAATCTGGCACAGAGTGGGCACTTCAGAGTAGGCATTTGTTGAATGAGCACTCAGCAATTTAAGAGATAAGTGGCTTACTAAAGTATATGAATTCAACAAGGTACAAGGAGACGAGCTGCCCCACACCACAGCAACAGCCACACCTCCAGCTGCACCCTGTTGTCAACCTTTGCCGTCTCTGGAGCGCGTTTCTCAAGTAGACCCCATGGCTTTCTAGTCATTTTCATGGACTGAAAATTTTGAACAATCCATTTTAAAAACTTCCATCTTATATTCAGTTCACAACATCACCCCTCCCCTAGCTGAGGCTGGACCTGCAGCACAGGGATCTGCAGTGGCGAAGAGGGTAGCCTATTTCTTTGCTCTTCTTTCACCCTCCCCCGCACCTCCTGCTCTGGCTTCTCTAGAGCTGGAATGGTGGGGAAGAAAAGAAGGGCCCCTGACTCATGTGGCTCAATTGTTTGGTCATCATCCTGCAAAGCAAAAGGTCACCAGTTCAAATCAACGCCCGGGTTTGGTCCCCAGTCAGGGCACATATGAGAAGGCAGCCAATTGATGTTTCTCTCTCACATCAATATTTCTCTCCCTCTCTATCTTCATCCCTTCCCCTCTCTCTAAAAATAAATAAATAAAAGCCTTTTTAAAAAAGAAAAAAGGGTATAGTTTTATATGACTGGGACGGTTAGAGCCCTCTGTATGACAGGTGCCTAAGTTTCTCTTGGTGGTGGGATATATTTCAGGAGACTCCCAGGCCCTCCCACACTGCACGGTTCTCGGTGTTTGTAGTGCTCACTGCAGCTGACCTCTTGCCCACAGCATCTCACCAGTAGGGTCTTCTCACCCTGGAGGAGCCCCTCCTGAGCAGGGTCCTATTCAGATGGTTCAATGCCAAGTACATACATGTTGTCCTCTTGGTTCATATGAAACTCCTGCATGCTTACCATGCCAGGTGCTGGGACTGCAGACGACCCACTGATACCGCCATTCCAGGCGCTCACTCCAGCCAACCTGCAACATGCCCCATTCACCAAACCATCAGCAGATAACCTCCCCATGTTCATATACATCTCCCAAACTCCTGTACACTCAGGTCAAGTCCTTCCTGAACTCTCCCAGGGCTTTCCTTGTGTTCTTTGGCAGCACTGGGACAATACTGTCACTGCTCAAGAAACACCCACCCATCAAACATCCAGAGACACCCATCTGTTCCTTGCAGGCACCCACGCCTCCCCCTCCATCTCCTTTGTGTTCTGTAGCCTCCACTCACCTAAGAATGAAGCAGGGGAATAACAAAGCCCTCGGGAGAAACCAACATCTCTTCTCCATAACTCTTCATTCCCTTATCAAATGTATTAACTGATATGGACTGACAACGAGGATAGGGACCTTCATTACTGGAGATTTGTGCCCTTTTGTCTTTCCATTAGAGTCTTCCTTTACAAGAGTCTTTCTTTCTTTACCTACCTGCTCTTCTTCTCTCCTTGAGGTCTTAGCTCAAACTCCAAGACAAGAGGAAAAATCTCTTCCAACATCCTGTTACACTTGCACTACCACCTTTATTTCTCAAAACCACCTTATGAGCCCTGGCTGGTGTGGCTCAGAGGATTGAGTGCCAGCCTGTGAACCAAAGGGCCGCTGGTTCGATTCCCGGTTAGGGCACATGCCTGGGTTGAAGGCCAGGTCCCCAGTAGGGGGCGCATGAGAGGCAACTACACATTGATGTTTCTCTCCTCTTTCTCCCTCCATTCCCTTCTCTCCAAAAAGTAAATAAATAAAAACTTTTAAAAAACTACCTTATGAGGTAGAGAGATGAGGTAACTGAGACTTCCTGGAAATTAAAAATATGGAAACAGAAGTAACTAATGTATTTAAAGAACTCTAAGATAAAGTTTAGGAAATTCAAAATAAATATAAGAAATTTAGAGGTTCAGTCCAGGAGACTATAGACTATAGTCTATATGACTGATAGGAGTCCTGGAAAGAGAGGACAAAGAAGTTGATAGAGAAATTATTAAAGAAATAATTCAGTAACATTTTCTTTCTTTTTTTTTTAAGACTTTAGTTATCTATTTCCAGAGAGGGGAAGGGAGGGAAAGAAATATCAATGTCTGGTTGTCTCTCATGTGGTCCCCACTGGGGACCTGGCCTGCAACCCAGGCATGTGCCCTGACTGGGAATCGAACTAGCAACCCTTTGGTTCACAGGCCACACTCAATCCACTGAGCTACACCAGCCAGGTCAGTAACATTTTCTTGAATTGAAGGATACAAGTTTCCAGATTGAAAGGGCCCATTAAATACTCAGCACAGTAAATTTAAAAAACAAAGAAACAAACAAAAATATTTTAAAATTAAACACTCAAGGATATATCAACATGAAATTTCAGAGTAAATATTAAGCGGAACTTCTAACAACTGTCAGAAAGAACACCAGGTTTGCATACAATGGATACTCAGTTGCATACTCAGAATGGTACTGGATTCCTTTATGAAAAAGAATGGAGACAGAGGGAGAGACAGAGACAGAGAGAAAGAGAGAAAGACATGAATTTGTTTTCCCACTTATTTATGTATTCATTGATTGATTCTTGCACGTGCCCTGACCTGGGATCAAGTCCACAACTTTGGTGTATCAGGAGGATGCTCTAACCAAATGAGCTACCCAGCCAGGGCATGGATTTCTTAATGCCCTTGAAATCTATAAAATAAAGGGGCAAAGCCTTCAAAATTCTAAAAAACTATTGTTATTATTACTATTACTATTACTATTACTATTACTATTACTATTACTGATTTTAGAGAGAGAAGAAGTGAGAGAGAGAGAGAGAAACATTGATGTGAGGAACATCGATTGGTTGCCTCCTGTACCAGGGATCAAACCCACAACCTAGGTATGTGTCCTGACTGAGGATAGAACATGCAACCTTTTGATGTATGGGACAATGCTCCAAGCAACTGAACCATCTGGCCAAGGCTAAAAAATATTATTTTAAATCTATGACTCTTTGCTCTGCCAAGATGTTTTTAAGCGTGCAAACACAGGAAATTTACTTTCTGTGCTCTCTCCCTCGGGAAGCTACTGGATGATGGAGTCTACTAAAACACAGAATGAAACCAAAGAAAATCAAAACATGGTGTCTAGGAAGCGGCGGGTCCACACAGAGGAGAAACAAAGGGATTCTCTGCATGAAGGTGGAGGGAAGAGCCAGGACAATCTCGCTGCAGGCCAAGTGCAGCCAGTACAGATGGGAGCAGAAGGCCATCGCATGAGGTCGACAGGCTACCTACTGTGTTTGAACAGTTTGCGAGGAGGTTTGCACTTCAGACAGAGGGAATGAAAACAAAACAAAACAAACTCAAGGCAATTATAAATTCCAGGAAAAACAAAAATGTGCCTTGGAGGCAAATTTAATCATAATACCCATGTGTCTTCATTGCAAACAAAATCTACATAGTCGTTAACTATAAACACAATAAATACTAATTTATCCAAAAAGTATGGTCTACTCTTGGAAGAAAGGATGAGTGTTCAGAGAGCTAAATCCTAATCTTATGTTGTAAAAAGTGTGTATAGTGGCTAAAACTGAAAAATTAAGAAATAGCCTGGAGGATGTGGCTCAGTTGGTTGTAGTGTTGTCCCTGTAGACTGAAGATCTCAGGTTCAGTTGCTGGTCAGGGCACATACCCAGGTTGTAGGTTCCATCCCTAGTCAGGGCATGTACCAAAAGGCAAACAATCAATGTTTCTCTCTCTATCTCTCTTCCTCTCTCTCTAAAATCAATAAACATATCCTCAGGTAAAGAGTTAAAAAGTAATAATGAAGCCCATGGAAAGAATATTTGTGAGCATATTTCTGTACTCTATTCCGTTCCATTGATCTATTTGTCTATCCTGTGCCAATACCATACTGTCTTGACTACTGTTGCTTTATAATGTGTGGAAACCAAAAGACAATGAACTGACATCTGTAACTGCCAATGGAGAATTCTACACCCCATGAAAATTCCTTCAAATATATGGCAAAATTATGACATTTTCAGACAAATCAAAGTTCTTTAGTCTGAAAGAAAATTATCCCAGATGGAAGCATGGAACTATGGGAAGAAATAAAGATTAGCCCTAGGTGGTGTGGCTCAGTGGATTGAGTGCCGGCCTGCGAACCAAAGGATCGCTGGTTCAATTCCCAGTCAGGGCACATGCCTGGATGGTGGGCCGGGTCCCAAGTGGAGGGTGTGTAAGAGGCAACCACACACTGATGTTTCTCTCCCTCACTTTCTCCCTCTCTCTCTAAAAATAATTAAACAAAATCTTTTTTAAAAAGAGGGACATAGAAAATAAATGTTAAAAAAAAAAACATCAAAAAGTGTCATTCATGTAACTCAAATTACATTTCATGATTCCCAGAGAGCCCTCTGGGTGCACTATGCAACCAGGGCATGGTGCATCACAGCACTTTCTGTTGAACCCTTGTATTATTTCGTAGAACAATTTCTATGAAACTCTGACATTTATATATGATACAAGTGATATTCTAGATTTCAACTTTTTCCTCAGGAGAGAAAACCCTGTCAGTTATCCAGACTATATATTTTTAAAATATTTCTGATATCAACTTCTCGCTACCCATATTTAGGACATTCCACTGAACTTCTGGTGTGAGAGAAATGCTTCCTTGGACAGGTTTCTTCGCACAACTTTGAGGTGCCCATCTGTTCTAAGTCACACTTACGCATCTATGAAAACATCAGCATGGGCCTTCATGAAATGTTTCTGAGACAATGAGAACTATGAACCATAACAGATAAGAATCTGGGCTCCTGTTAGTGTCAGGTAATGTTTCTCCACAAGGGACACACACATGAATGAATGGATGGATGAAGAGACAGAAACATCAATGTGAGAGAGAAACATCGACTGGTTGTCTTTTCATACACACCCCACCCAGCAGGGGATTGAACCTGCAACCTGGCTGTGTGCCCTGACCAGGAATCAAACCTGCGACCTTTCAGTCTCCCGGATGATGCTCCAACAACTGAGCCACACCAGCCAGGGCAACCTCTATTTTTTTTGAAACACAATGTGAACGATGAATTTTATTTGTTTTATTACCATAATTTGTAATAAAATTTCTAAGTAACATTTCTTAAAAGCAGTAGCTCAGAGAGATTTATTTTGTTTCTGATGAGCTATGGGTTTAGTTGGTTTGTTTTTTTCAAAAGAATACAGAATTTTTCTATTTATTAATTATTATTATTTACTATTATCTATTTATTATAGCATTTCATAAAGATCTCTTACAGATGTACAAATAGTCCATTCTTCTCTCATACAATATGAAAATAAAGTGTGATCATTAAAATATTTTATGTCAGTTTTACCTAAGTGGATGATTAAAAATGCAGATTAATTCCCCTGACCAAGATGTACTGAACCACTATGTCTCTTAGAAGCAGAAGTGCCCTGGCTGGTGTGCCTCAGTGGATTGAGTGCTGTCCTGCAAAGCAAAGGGTCGCTGGTTCGATTCCCGGTCGGGGCACATGCCTGAGTTGCAGGCTAAGTCCCCGGTGGGGGGTATATGAGAGGCAACCACACATTGACGTTTCTTTCCCTCTCTTCCTCCCTCCCTTCCCCTGTCTCTAAAAATAAATAAATAAAATATATATATGTATTTTAAAGATTTTATTTATTTATTTTTAGAGAGAGAGGAAGGGAGGGAGGAAGAGAGGGAGAGAAATGTCAATGCGTGGTTGCCTCCCACGTACCCCCCACTGGGGACCTGGCCTGCAGCCCAGGTATGTGCCCCAACTGGGAATCAAACCAGCGACCCTTTGGTTCGCAGGCTGGTGCTCAATCCACTGAGCCACACCAGCCAGGGCAATAAATAAAATATTTTTAAAAAAAGAATCAGAAGTCACATTTGACTGAATCCCCAGTTATTTTTTAGGTGTCTTAATAGAATCTATTAGAAAAACACATCTTTGATTGTTTTCATCTAATGTGTTTTCAATTACAATAATTTATTTTGCATTAACTTTGTTCTCTCAGAACAGGAAATGACTTTTCTCTCATAGCTCTGAGGTGCATAAACTGTTGATTCCATCAGTGCTTCAAACAATACCTCATTCTGTTGTTTTATCGTTATGGTCTGAATTCATTTGTCATATTACTCTGGTTTTTCTAACCTTACTTATCTGATAATGACCTTGTATTTTATTCATATTTTAACTCTATTTAATTCTCACTAAGATCCATGGAGTATCTCACAAGCGTTGGTCCAAATATGACATTGGAATATAAAATGAAACCCAGGTGAACCTGCGGAGATGCTGCTGGGAGGATGGTGCACCTGAAGAGGGTGTGGGGGATCAGGACCCCTTTCCCCATGCCTTGCCCTGTGCATGTATTCCATCTTTCTGTTGTATCCTTTTGCAGTAAAGCAGAAATCTAGGTCAGAAATAAAGCATCCAAGCTGTCAGTGCTGTTCCATGAACAGGAAAGTAGGCTAGACTGATTGGAATCCTTGAGAAGACACTGGCCTAGCTTGCATCCAGCAGCCTTTCCTGCCGTTATCTCTGGCCACAGGACTAAGTCCTCAGCAGTGGGATGGGGCTGAAGTGGCCTTTGCCCTACCACTGCCCCTGAACAGATCTGCCCGCGCTCTTCTCCCTCGTGACTGACTAGGAGGCCCACACCCAGGGTGACCTTGGAATCCAGCTGTTGGAACCATGACATCGTAAAGACTGCAGCCCAGTCGTTCCTCCCCTGAAACCTGCAGTTCTTATGTGAGTGAGAATAAAACTAATTCTTTTTAAAAATCTGAAGAAAATGCTTTAAAAAACAATGTGAAAATTGACAAAAAAGGAAACAATAATGACTAAAAAGTCAAGAACAAATTGTTCAATTTAAGAAGTTTTTAAATAATCAACAAAAGAAAAAAGCAAACAAAATATAACCAGAGACATTGAAATTAAGAACAATCTGACAATAGCCAGAGGGGAGGGGGGAGGGCACAGTGGGGGGGATGGTTTCCAAGGAAACAC
>VMDR010003128.1:0-58502 GCA_007922815.1 Macrotus californicus
TCTCTGGTGATTCTGATGTACACTCAAGTTTGAGAACCACTGGGCTAGACTTTGCTGGGGTCTTATTATCTGGGTGTAGTGCATGCTCTGAGATTTCAAACCTGCTGCTGCAAAATAGACTTGGGGTCGTACCCTGAGGACTGGAGCGCATGTCAGGGAGATGACACTGCTGCCGACAGGAGACACCCTGCAATGAACCCAGCGTGGTCTCGGCCACAGAGTAGAGCTCAGCAAGCGTCGATCCCTAGGCTTTCCTCCTTTCCCTGCACAGAAGTGGTACCAGAGCAATGACACAGAAAAAGCCACGCTCCCAGGGCACTGCTTTTGGAGGAGAATCCCTGAGATCTCTGTAGCAGAGGGGAGGGGAATGCTACAGCATAGAATTGTGGGAGCCTCACGCTGAGAATTAGCACACACAATGTGTACCCTGGGTGCCTGTTCTCTCATGGGTGTGGGGACAGTGTGTACAGGGACATTGTCACTCTGCTGGAGCCTATAGCTCAGCTAGAGGAACAGGTGGAGAAGAAAGGGGGAGGAGAGCTTGGCAGGGACCCAGCGTTCCCCACAAAGGTTTACACGGTGAGTCAGGCTGGCCTCAGCCTCCCCCTGAGGAAGGCCTGAGATGCCAAATGAAGGAACAAATCTTCAGTGGGTGGGGATGGGGGTGTTGCCTGCCTCAGCCTCCTCTCCAAGGGGTTCATCTGTGTGAGAGCTAGCAGCACTCCCTTATCTCACACTGCACCTGGGCCCTTGGTCCCTTGGCTGGGAACCCACTTTTGAGAGTATTGAATGAGGCACAATGTAAATACCTGTATCCGTAAGGATGAGAGGAAGAGGGGAGTTCAGGGACTCATGCCTTAAACAAACCCAAGTTAGGATGACTTGGGGCAGTGGTTTGCAAAGTGTGGTCCCCAGACCAAGAGCATCAGCCTGATCTGGGTACTTGCAAAATCAGCATCTGGGAAATGCACGTTCTCAGGCCCTGTCTCATATCCATTAAACCCAAACCTCTGCAGGTGGGGCCCAGTGATCTGTATTCTAACATGCTCTCCCGGTGATTCTGCTGAATGCCCAGGTCTGAGAACCACTTGTTCATGGTGTGGATTAAAGTCTTTTTCTTGTTTGGAAGAAGAAGGACATGTGCTGCCCAACATCCTAGGGGCCTCCCTCCAGCCCTGGCATCTGGTCCTGCCACACAGTATCCCCTCCCTCCCCCAAGGATGAAGGCATTCTGGGCCTGGGCCAGAAAGAGTCCCTGGAGACAGGACAGGAGGAGAGACCCTGTGGGTGGCAGTGGGAGGAGAGGGGCTGGGAGGCTGCCACAACTCATTTTCTCTTCCCAATGAAAGCCCAAGGGAGGCCCAAGCCTCCTCGCCATTGAAACTGGCAAATTACAGGATGATGATGGTGATATTACCAATAATGATGATAATAGCATTAATAACGTGAGGTCAGACGGGCATTTTCCCGTCTTCGGTCAAGGGGTAAGGTTGCAGCTTTTGTGCATTTGCTTCTGATTTGGAAGAAAACCTGGATTCCAGCCAGCTCCATTTCCATGCCAGGGGGTGCAGCTGGGGAGTCCTCGTCCTTTGTCTCCCCCACCCCTTCTGCTGGAGTCTCTCTCCAGTCAGTCAACTCCCTCCTGCTGGTAGAGGGATCTGTCTATGTCTGGGCAGGTGAGGGGCTAGGGAAACAGCCAAGAGGCAGGTGGTACCCACCTTCCATGCCCCAGTTTGCAGATGAGGCCCAGCCCTGAGGAAGGCATGGCAGAGGTTCTCCCTGGACACTGCCTGCATTGAGAAGATGAGAGCCCTGGCTTCTGCTCGCCTCCATGTTGCTCAGACAACCACAGGGAGAAGCTGGAGGCAGGAGCCATGCATGCTAGGGCAGGGGTTTCAGCAAATCCGTAAATATTCAGAGCTAGAGTCTCCCCTTAGAGATTGTCTCCTCCATCCCTTTGCCCAAAGATACAAGACAGAGCAAAGTCAGGATTTCAAGGAGAGAAAAGGTCACTTGGTAGCATTCTTCTTCCACAATAGCCCCACAACATACCCATCCCATGTTTCTTATTCTTCAGTATTTCCCGGAATGAAATATTTTCCTAAGTGCTATAGTATTTCTGAAAGGATCAAAGGGAGCAACCAAATACCCAAGTCCTCTGTCTCTTCCCTCTTGTTGCCCGCCACCCTGCCCCCACGCTCAGCTTCAAACACAGGAGGAAATTAGCACAAGGCCCCCTGTCATCACAAGCAGTGACTTGTGAACATGTGCTTGGGCTGTTTCTCCTCCACTACAAGAGGTTTGGAGCAGCTCACTGGGGGCTTGTATTTTTTTTTTTAAAGAACTGTGTGTATGTTAAAGTCATTAAGGCTTGAAAAGGGGGTGGTAGGTGGGGGAGTAAAGGCCATTATATGGGAAGAGAAGAAAAATGACCTGTCTTCAGGCTGTCAACAGAGGAAACGCCTCTGCATCGGCCAGAGGGAGAGGGCTTAGCTTGGGGGCAGGAGCAGGCACCCCTGTGCCTGGAAGGCTGGGGCAGGAGAAGGCAAAGGCTGTGGCTGCCTAGGGATGGACTGTACCCATGTGTTACAGAGAAGGGAGCTAGTGGGCCCTGATGAGCACTTCCTGTGGATCAGGGAGGCGAGAGGCACTGTTATCATCTCCAGCCCACCGAAGAGGACACCGAGAGTCACAGAGTCACACAGCTAGCAAGCAGTGGGCAAAGCATGGAAATCTGGGCCACATGGCATCATGGCCTGAGCCTTTGGAGACTCCAGTTAAGACCAGCTCATTGTCTGCATTCCTGCCCCACCTCAAAGCAGCCAAGGGGAGCAGGGACAGAAGGCACCTAGGCTGGAGGTCTGGGAAAGAGAGTGGGGGCATCAGGGAAAAGAATAACTATGGCCTTGGTCAGTTCAAGCTTTTGTGTCTCCCTTCTGCCCAGGTTCGAGAAAGGACAATGGGGCCTCCTCTGGAGCCCCAGACTCCCAGCCTTCCAAGACCCCTAGCACTTACTCAGCAGGCAAACTCCAGCCTCCAGGCCCTGAGCCTGCAGCTTCTCCCTTTCTTTTAGACCTTCATTTGCCTGCCCAGGAGACAGACTGTCACACGTGGTTCTCTGGAGCAGTGTGGCGATGTTGCAGGGCACCAGTTCTGGCTGGGGCTCCAAGGACCCTCATATCTACCTGCATCCTCACCCAGGCCAGCCAGACTGAGCCCAACCTTTGTCCTCCTGAGCAGCCCCTCAAGGAGAGGGGGCTGTCATCCAATTCCACAGCCCCCCAGCCCCGCCACCACAGCTGAACTCTGAGGGTGTCTTAGTCCCCAGAACACAGGCTCCAAATCACCGACCAAGTGACAGCCTTTGTTTTCTGTTTTCGGGTAGTTCTGGAAGGATGAAAGTCCGATCCCACTGGCTGCTCCACAGGCCTCCTTTGCCAAAACATACTGTGAAAAGACCCCTGACCTTCACCTCATCTTTTCTCTGCTCCGCCTCCCGTCAGCTCTGATTGCCTCCCCTCTACCCCAGGAGAGGGCTAGACAGCTCAGTAATTTAGGGATCACTAGCAAGAAAGGTGCAGAGGTCAGAAGTCAGTGAGGGGCTGGGAGGGGAATTTCACCCCTGCTCTCTGGCAAGACCCCTCCTCCTAGAGCCCATGTCTTCCCACCATCTGTATTCCAGGCCCCCATGGGCCTGGGAAGGGGGGATAGGCCATGGAGGTAGGAAGTGGTGGTGAACAGATAAAGAGAAGGGGAACATGTATTTTTCAATCATGCCCTGAGTCCTGAAAAATAACTTTCAAGATGCAAATGTACCCCTCCAACATTCTTATTTGGAAATTTTTGCTAAGAAGAGAAATGCTCTATTTTCCCGAGAACTCAGCTGCTTTAGGAAGTTCTTCCTATGACCTCGTCTCAACCCCTCCCTGTTCTAGCTGTTATGCAGACAATGCCAATTTACTTAGTGTCTGTCTTCTCTCTCCCACCACAGCCTATTCAGCCCAGCTCAGCCCTCAGCTCACTCCAAAGCACAGGATGCAGGACGTGAGGGGCAGGAAGTGACCCAAACTCTGTCAGGGACATGAGGACCTGGCTCACCTCTCCTCTGAAACCATCAAAAAACCCCAAGGGGATTTCACTGCAATTCCCTAGCTACCAGAAGTTCCTTGTTTGGCCCACATCAGTGAAGTTTTTTGGAAATTACATTCATGGAATGCTAGTTCCAGAAGGGCTTTACAATGCAGTCTCCCCATTTTGCAGATGGGGAAACTGAGGCATGTCTTCATTTGTTCTGTTGGTTGATCGCTGTCCTCTGCAGTTATGAGAAAGGAAAAGGCCTTAAAGAGCTGCCTTACAACGGAGCAGGCAGAGGAGGGGTTTGTGGCCAGGACACCTGGGTTCTCGCCCAACCTGGGAGGGGCTCGCCCTCTCTGAGAAGAATCTGGCTGCTGTGCCACCTGGTGAACTGCAACTTCACAGGTGGTCACCTCCTTCTCTGGGGAGCCAGCAGGGGCCAAGGGGCCGGGCTTAGAAGAAGGAACACTTTCTTCCCTGTATACTTTCTTCGTCTGTGGAATCCCGCCCAGGCTGCCAGCCTCCTGGCCTAGAAAGAGAGCTTTCCTCTCTTCCTCCTGGGTGCCCGGAGAAACTGGGAAGGCTGAAGTCAGGGAGAATGGTGGAATTTTTCAGTTTAGGGTAGGGAGTAAAAGCTCTTCTGGGGCTCCCTCCCCATCCAGGAGGGAGGTCAGAAGAATAAAGGTCACAGATGGACCCGCCATGGTCTGAAAAAGGCACATGTGTTCTTGTTTGCATGAGAGGGAAGTTTCGGTGGGAGAGGGGGTAGGGCACCAGTGTTTGACAGCTCAGACAGGGGAGAAGTCACCAATGGCTTATAAACCGGACAAGGTTCATCCTGAATCTGGAGGGAGGGCAGTGAGAGTCCTATGAAGTCACCTTCTTGAATGTCACTAACATTTCATTTCACTTTCATTCTGCCTTCAAGTCTTTCTTTTCCTCTTCCCCCTTAACCTTCCTCAGCAGGGGATGGGAGCCCAGGGAGCCAGAAAAGAGGTCTGCAGGGCCTCTCTGACTCTGGTGACCGTCAGCAGCCAAGAGGGGCTGCTGACAGAAAAGAAATGAAGGGGCAGAGATGGAGGGAGAGCAGATGTCTGAAGCTGCAGCACCACTCTGCGTGGTGCCCCCACTTCCGCTGCCTCCTGCCAAGGGTCCGGGCTGTGGATGGGGACCCACCAGGTGCAGAGGAGGGCCAGGGTGGGTCTTAGGAGAGGGCTAGGCCCCATCCTGCTGGCTCCATCCCTCAGTTCTTTTGTCCGGGGAACAGACCACAGAAAGATGGCTATCTGAAGCTATAGGTGGGAATTTGGCTCACTCTGGGGCACATGGAAAATAAACTTCACTGGGGCATCTTACAAAAGTTACCCTTTTCAACTACAACTGAGAGAGGGAGGGCTCTCCTGTAGACTTTACTCACATCCTAGACTCCAAGTGGTTTCCACTTCATATTCTAGAACTGCACCATCCAGCACAGCAGCCACTGGCCACATGTAGCTATTTCCATTTAAATTAAGTAAAATGAGAAATTCAGTTCCTCAGGTGCACTAACGTATTTCAGTCTGTCAATAGCCACTAGTGGCTACTGTGCCGGACAACACAGATATAAAAGGTTCCCATCATCACAGAAAGTTATTTTGGACACTGCTGTTCTAAGAAAGTTCAGACTTGAGTCTTACGTTCATTCTTGATTTCTTCAGATGTTCACACGCTAGCCTGCTCCTTTGGAATGGGGGAATGGCTGGCCCTAATGATGGGTGTGGGGTGGGACGGGGTGGAGGGAAGGGAGATGTAAGAATGTCACAACAATTATGTTCATTTTGGCAACCTGTATGCTTTCTTTAGACCTGGAGCCTCTTTGCTGGTCCTAAGCTATTCAGTTTGCCTAGGCGGGGGGTGGGGGGGTGGCTGTCTGCAGTAGAGGGATTCAGGCGGCAGCTAGGCCAAACGGGTTTTGCAATAACATCCTGCCTCCCGTCCCCACCCTGCTTCAGCTTCAGAACCGTCAAGGAAGGCATACCAGGGCAATCCCAGGTAAGGTGGGTGTAGTGTCATTAGATGACTTACTCTCACACCCCCTGGCTCCACTGGGGCGGGTGCAGGCAAGAATGGGGATGGGGACACAGACTGTGGATGAGGCAAGTGGTTATGCTTCAGTCAATTTTGAAAACTGTTGACTTGAAGGAGATGGAATGAGAGATACAGAGCCAGCTACTGAGCACGCCCAGCTAAGCCTCCCACCCAACTCACCCATGATCTTAATGCTTTACCTACTCTGGGAGGTCCCTGCATGGAGAGAAGTCAGGAAGAACACATGTACACATGTGCATGCACCCCCCAAGCACATATGTGGTACATATACACCACACACCCCACCCACACCCCACATGTATATAAGCATATACAAACACACATCACATACATTCACACATGCTACACATGTATACACTGACACCACACACATAAATATGTATACATGCATACCACAAATATACCACACATGCATGCAGGCACATACACACAAACACACACATACACCATGTAATTCTAGGGAGATTTGTGGAAAGAATCTTTAGCCCAATCTCTCAGTAAGCTTCAGCTGTTCCTCCAGGCTCCAAGGGGGCCAGCAGATGGTCCCAGCTAAGCCTCCCAACGCCTTTAAAACTGGGGTCTGGACCCCTCTAACACCAATAGTCCAATTAAGCTTTGTTCTCACAGGGGAAAGCAAATGAATTCGGAGGTGTTCCTTCCCTTCCTGGGGGCAGTAAGCCCTCAGGCCTCCCGACTCCCCTTCAGTACCCCTGCACTTTCCCACATGGACTTGCCTCTCACACTCTGCTCTGAAGATTACGGTACTCAGGGATCACAGACCCCCAGAAAGATTTCCTTCCAAGATGTCCTCTAAACCTCAGGGACCCACCTGAATAGTTCAAAGGAAAACTCTGGGCTGAGAGGCACGGCCTCCATTAGGGGGTTGTTCTTCATTGGATCCAGAAGGTGGAGTCCCAGATGACTAAGGCCAAGGATCCCGGTGTCTTCCATGATATTATTTCCTTCTCCCAAGGGCCTGACAGAGCTGCAGGGAGATCCTGGGGCTCTACTCTCCTTCCAGAGGCCCCTCCTCCTCCCTGCAGAGCTAATTGGCACGACTGGCATAAATATATCCATATATTTCTCCATAAATATACACATCTTTAGCTATATATATCTTTTCTTCTAAAGACTTGGCAAGAATTCCCTAGAAGCCTTTTCCATGACACAATAGAAAACCAGCAGAGTCATCAGTTTGATCATTCCAGCTTCGGGCTGACCTCTGCAAAGCGCCGTGAACCCTGCTTCCAGTAACTCACCCCTCCAGGCCTCACCAGCCCCCAGCCCCCAGCCCCCAGCAATCACAGAATACAACTTGATTTCCTGAAGTAGCCACTTCAGTCCTTGTTGGCCTCTGTCTGAAAGCAAAAGAATCCATTGCTTTCAACCTATCATTTAAAAAATATATAGGCTTTGCAGCTGAGCTCCAGCTGGCAGCAAGAGGAAGTGATCGGGCAGTGGGACCCTATGGCACGTAGGGGCAGCATGTGCAAGAATGTGGTGCTGGTGGTTTCCGAGCAGGCTACAACTCTGTGAACAGGACGGGGTCGCGCTGAGTAGGCATCTGTCAAGGCTTGGCAACCTCTTGGGCAATAAGCGAAGATGTGGCTGGGCTCTTTATGAGGTTGCTTGGATAAACAGGAGAGACCTCAGGGTACCAGTGAGAGCTGGAAAAGCCACCCGGGTAATGACTTTCTGAGGGAGTTACCATTCTGCACAGGCTCTAAGAATGCTATCTTCATTGCCCTGCATCAGCATTTCTTGGAAGGAGGCCCAGGGCGAGAAGGAAAGACTGGTTCTCCCACCTTACCCCCCCTCAACCCCTCTCTTAAAGACTTGGGTGGGTGGAGACAGCCCCTGCAACTCTTCTTCGAGGTATTACGATCCTAGCCACATGTTGACATCAAATTGAATCCCCAAACAGGTTTTCTTTTCTACATTTTGAAAGTAGTAGTTGGAAGAGGGGGTTCACAAGCACAGAGTGGAAAACACAAAGGAACAGGGGAATCAACAGAGAAACGCAGAAAATGTAATCTGACAAAACAGAAAAAAAAGCTCAACCCCACAACTACACCTGCTAGAGCTTTGCTTGTTTAGTATTCTTTCTTTTCAAAGTTAGGTTGGTGTCCTTATAACGGAGACATGCCAGCAGGTGTTGCTGGCAGCTGTTTAATGACAGTGTCAAGAATGTCTTCCAGGAAGGTAGGCTCGGAGGCAGGAGGCCATGATGGAGAAAATGGGATGGGGGGAGGAGTAGGTGGCCCCACATCTGCAGAGAGGTAGCTAAGGAATGGAGCTCTGGGAATTGCAATGTTATTTTGTACAAAATTCTTCCTGTAGGAAGTAAGGGGGAGGGAGAAGAGACACATTTCAGTGTTCTTCCGACCTAAGAATGTAGAGCTGGAATCGAGAGCAGCTCACGGTGTCTTTTGGCAGCTATCTTAGCTCTCTACTCCACATCTCCCACTTTCTTCTTTATTGTTAGCGACTGTCATGAGGATTAAATAAAGGACCTGCTGTCCCTTAGAGAGGGATCCCAGCAGAACCAGGGGTGATTAGCCCTGAAATTCTTCCACATCTGGAAAAGGTAATGGCTCCCAGACTGGCAGGGGCGTGTCACGGACCAGCGAGAGAAAGATGTTTTTTTGTACCTCGCTGATCTCAGTTCCATAGTGTGCGAGAGAGGCTGTGGGAGGCTGGGTTCGGAAGGGAGTGGGGCAGAGGGGATCGAGCCTTCACAACAAACGCAATCCACAGGAACACTCAGAATTTGAAATTCTCTTCTGCTCAGTGCTTACTTATAGCTTAGTTCCCCACAATTGACCTTGTGAAGGGCAAACCTGAAAACCTCTGAAGTCAAATTCTTCCTTGAAGAAACCACAGCTGTGAGACGTCCTCAGGGCACTGTGTGCTCCCTATTATTCCCCTACCTGTTGGGACAGTAATCAAGATTGTATGAAAGTTCCTAGCATTTTTTTTTCTCCACCTGAAGGGCTCTACCAGGTCTCTGATTCCTGGGATATAACCTGTAGATTTCAGGTCCTATCTCTCAGGTCCTGCTTTACTCTATGTGTTGTTTTTTTTTTTTTAATGGGGAAATGGTTGTACTTTAACCTGTCATCACATATGTAACATCTGTAATTGATGGAGAGGGGGACGTAGGCTTTGGGCAGCAATAAAGAACACAGCTGTATTTGCCCTGGTCAAAGGACATATGGTCAGGGGACATGGGTGATTAGCATAGAGACGTCTACTGAGGGTCTGAGGCTGCTCATAAGATGGGGAGGGGATGGAGAGAAGGAGAGCAATGACCCCTCCATCTGCTTCCCAAATGCTTTCACACGTGTTATCTCACCAAAGGTACCCCTTAACCCTGTAAAGTAGGAACCAGGATTATCGATGTCTCCATTTTAGAGGTAAGGGAACAGGCCATAGAGTTGGGGCTGGAGCCCGTGAATTCTGGTCTTCTCTCTCCCATCTGTGTACAGCCAGGCCTCTGGGAGAGGGTGCACAGGGAGGCAAGCACATCCCTCGCAGATATCTGAGGAAAGGGCCCTTGTGTTGTCCTTTACATCTCCCAAGGCCCATGAGCTAGTGTTTATACATAAGAGATGCTCCAATAATATTATCTGAATGCCTACTTGAGGTAGGATATGAGAAAGGATACAGCAAGGGTACCAAGGCATTATGGGGGTTGTAAACTTTGAGTGACGGAACTAGGGTTTATGCCTAGGCTCCAGGGCTTGCTGACTGAACGATCCACTGGGGTTTCTGTTTATCTCATCTTCAAGATGGAGATAAACATACCCACCGCAAGAGCTGCTCTCTGAACTAAATGAAATGAGAAATGCAAACACTGAAAACTGTAATGTGTAAAGCTGGATCTTCCTGACCCTGAAGTTCAGGAGGTCACTAGAGTAGGACAGCAGAGAGGTAAGGAAGCTACTCTTCCAAAGGTTCTTAGAGCAACACTCATGCCCTCCTGCCCTAGGAGCGTTGAGTGTAGTGTGTCCAGGATGGGGTGGCAGGCTATGATAGGGTGACAAGAGGTCTAGAGCACGGTGGTCTCTCAGCGAACGGGCTCCCTTCTGTCTCTGTGCAGCCTGAAAACTTCTCTATTGTGAGACAAACAAGAAGGGCAATGGGTGAGGAGAATCATTAGGACATGCTGAGAGCCCTCCCAGCCTCAGAGTCTTAAATAATTTTAGGATACATCTTTACAAAGGGAAATGGCACCACTGCTTAGCTTGTCCATGCCATTCTTTGGGTCTCTGCTGCGTTGAGGGATAAATATGGATGACTCTTGCTTACCGGATCACACCAGGGGAGGTGGTGGTGGCTGTGGTCTAAGTCACCCGACTCACCACAGAGGCAGGGCAAAGTGGCAGTCTTGTGGTCGATTCGGGGGCCTGGGCTGACCTATACATGGGGCCCTCAGAGGAGGCCCAGAGCAGGTAGGGAAGTAAGGCTTAGCAGACCCACCGGAAGGATATGTCTCCCATCTGTTTGAGCCCCTAGAAGAAGCCAGCCTGGAGCTGAGGGAAAAGGATGTCCAGATCAGCTAGCATTTCTTGAGTACTCTTTGCGAAGCAACCATGCTAAAAAAATGAACATACCAGACCACATTTAATTTTCAAAGCACCCTGTGGGGTAAGTATCATTATTCTCATTTCACAGATGAAGGAACCAGAGCTCAATAAGGTTAACTAACTTTCCCAGTGCCATCTACCTAGTAGATGGCAAAGATAGGACTTGAACCAACATGGTCTGATTCCAAAGTCCATATTCTTCCCATTACACATGCTGCCCCTTAGCAAGCAGCCCACCAGTCAGGAGCTACAAATAAAATACCACACCTCCTACAGTATGCACTAAATCAGCACAGGAGAAGCTGGGGGCTGGCAGAGAGCAGATCTTTATCAAGACACTTCAGGAGCCAGAGAAATAGCTCCACCCTCCTCCCGGCGGAAGGGTTGGCTGTGTTTGTAAGATGAGAAACATTTTGGGGGGAAGGAAAAGAGAGTGCAATCTCAAGCTAAAATCACCACCCACACAAAAAATAAAACTGAAGGCAAACTGGGGCCTCAAGGATTTTGCTCAATTGCCTGAGTGTGCGTCTGTGTGTGTCTGTGTGAGGAAGAGGGAAAAAAAGAGGCAAGAAAGCAAAAGTAATATATACTTTTTCAGAGCCAGTGGCATTTATCAACTATATTCTTCCTCCAAAACTAATGCTTCTCCTTCACTTACTTATTTCATGTTTTCTCCTTCCTGACCTTGAGCAGAGATTTAGTGGATGAGCACAGACTTTGGGGCCAGCAGAGCTGGGTTTGCTCTCCAAATCCACACCTACTGGGATGTCCAATAAATACATTTCACATGAATGAAGGGGAAAATAATTTGACCTCTCTGAGCCTTAGTTCTCTCATCTGGAATGATAAGCAGTCATTGTGCCTGTGCTCCGACACTTTTACGTGGATGAACGAAGTGCTTAGCACCATGGTTGGCACTGAGTTGATGCCCAGTAAATGTTTCTTGCTTTGGTCCGTTTCCCAACCTCAGTACCATTGACATTTTGAGCAGGATAATTTTTTTGGTGTTGAGGGCTGTCCTATGTATTGTAGGATGTCTCATAGTATCCCTGGTCTCTATCCACCAGATGCCAGTAGCACCTCCTGCCCCAAACATGAAAATAAAAAATGCAGACATTGCCAAATATGCACAGAATTGCCCCCATTGAGAAATACTGGCTTCATGTAATTAATGGTGATGTTAGCAACAAGCAATATATTTGAAAGCACATAGTAGGCACTGATAGTAATATTTGTTTTTTTTAAATGAGTGAGTGAATGTATAAATAAACACACTAAGGAAAAACAGGTGGAGTCCGCATCTTCAAATCTTGATGGCAGGAGGAGTACAGTCTACTATGTTCTGAACTCCAGAAGGTTGAAGGAATCAGACGGGGCTGGGAGGTGCACCACTGGCCCCGTGGTGTCTCTGCCTCCAGCTGCTTCTCGGTGCAGACCTGGCATCTGCTGAGATTTGCAGATGGAGCACTGACAGGTGAGTGAGGCTGGGAGCTAACTGAGGATGAAGGAATTTTCCCTCTGGGAAAGGGCAGTCCCTGAGGGATTTGCCTGCAGCAATGAGGGCTTGAATTTCAGTGTGTGAGATGTGAATGCTAGAATCACATGCACTCCCCTGAAGAACCCCCTTCCTGCCAATGACTAGTCAGAGACATGGGTGGAACCCCTGAAGTCCTACCCCACCTGGAGGCACAGCACACACCTGCAAGCCCCATCCACTCACATCAGAATGATGTCTTACAGCTGGGGGAGGGATAGGGCTCCTGTCCTAGGATTTTTTCCCTCTCCCACCCTGTTTCCTCCCTCCCCTTGCTTTCTTTTAAACATTTATTGAATGTCTGCTGCATTAGTTGGTACAATAGACACGGGAGATGAAAGGTGCAACCCCTAACCCTGTACTGAGGGACAGCGAAAGGAAAAAGGGAAATTATGATAATCACAGGTAACATTGACTGAGCATTTATTCTGTTTTGGAAACTGATCCATGTGCTTTACACACATTAACTAATTTACTATGCCCCTCACAACAAGTCTGTGAGGCAGAAACTATTATTTCCAGTTTGTAGATGAGAAATCGGGTAGAGAGAGGTGAAGTGATTCTTATTACATTGGCCAGATTTCAAGGGGCAGAATCAGAAGTGCAGCCCAGGACGCTTTGGCTCTTGGGCCTGGACTCTCCTGAACCACTTGGCTCTTCTGCTTTAATAGCCATGTGATGGGGTGCCACGAAGCACATAAAGGGGGCTTCCCAGAGAAGGTGCTGCCACAGAATCTTGAAGTTGAGAAGTGACAGCTGTGTGAGGGGAAGGGAGAGTATTCCTAATCTGACTGAACAACACACACAAAGTCCAGAGGTGAGGAGCAAGCAGATGCATCGAGGGTTCCATGGGGCAATTCTTACCCTCCCTGTGTGGACCCCCTCCCCTGGCCTCTTTTCTGGGTTAGGGCTGATAGGACTGCTACCTCCTGGCCTGATCTGCTTCTCTGGACACTCATGTGGAGCCACTTATTTGGCCTCTTTGTCCCGCCGTGCTGCCTGATTTAAAGGCTTTACAGCCAAGAAGGAGGGACCTATACTCCATCTCTCCCAGGTGTGGTTTTCAACAGCTCACCCCTCCCCCATGCCTGATCTGTTCCCCCTGCCTTGGTCCTCTGGCTTACTTCTGGGCCCTGATCTGTGTTCTTTCAGCATCGCCTTGTTCTGCTGACACCAGGTCTGGGGTGGGTGGGAGTGTGTGTATGTGTATGTGGCAGGTGGTGACTACGGTGTATGCATGCCTGCTAAAAGGGGCACACATCACATGATAGGCAGGCAGGCCTAGCATTTTGTCATCTCTCATCATCTCTCATTCAAACCTTTTTTTTAACAACAACAAATATATCACACTTATAACCCTGATATACACATATTATACAGGGTCCGGCAGAAGTAACGCCTGCATGGAGTGTGGTTGGTAGGGTAATAACATGGGTGTAATAATTTATAGTTTTAATTCAAACATTTCACCTAAATGTCATATGGTGCGCTTGAGTGTGATATTGTTATGTTACAGAATTACATACTTATGATTTTGTAATAAAAGCTTCTGTAATAAAACGGGGGGCGTTATTTGTGCTGGACCCTATCTATACAGTTCAGAGGGTGGAACTGGGGAATTAGAGTTGTCACTCCAGAGCTCAAAAGGCACACTGTCGAAACACTCATCTCAAAACCATTAGACAAAGGGTTTTAACATTTTAGAGTTGTAGACAGCTTTGAGAATGTGATGAAAGCAGTGGTCTCTCCACACAAAAATTATAGATATACAAATGTTTGCATAACATCTTTCTCTAGGAGATCATGGAACCCCCTGAATCCTGGAATCACATTAAAAATCCTGTGCACTTAACTTCTGCCTTGTCTTCCTATTGGGTCTCTCTGCCCCTCCGATTTTGCAAAGGAGCGTTATAAGATATTGGTGGCTGCAGCACAATAAACAGCGAAACTCAGACACTCCTGGCATTGCTTCGAGTGCTCAAACAGAGCAAAGGCCTAGGGTTTGGAAAACCCAACCTTCTCACGCTCACATTTCTGTGATGAGGGCACTGGTGTTAACATTGTTCCCACACTGCCAGCTCTAGTGGGCCCAGGTGTCAGAGGTGATTTATGCCTCAGTTTCCTCACTAGCTTAATGCTAGTGAGCTCACCTATCTGGGCCAGGATTAAAATGGACAAAGGTTGGGCATCCAGGTTCTAATTTAGTGTCATTCCTGGGTGATGCTGGGCAAATCACTTGATCCCTACGGGCCAGTCTCCTCATCCACGGGACCACAGCCCATGGGGTTGTTAGGATTACTAGATGAGCTCAAAGTGGGTGATATATACATGAAAGCTCTTCTTATACCTCAAACCACCAAACAAGTTTATGGGTGTTATTATTATCTTGGCATTCAGAGACTGACTGGGGGATATACCAAGAGAATTGCTTTCCAGACTGGAAACCAGGGAGGGTAATGGAGATTACTTTTACTTATCAGGGTCAAGTTGAGGCCCAAGATATGAAATAATCTGTTCAGCGTCATCCACCCATAAATCCTGGGGGTTGCAGGGGGACCTCATAGCTTAGAGCACTAGATTCTAGAAAATCTCAGCAGCATCCACTGGCTAAGTCATCTGCTCCCCTGTCTAAGCCTCCTTCCTATCCTTCAGCAAGGAAAAAGACTCTGGGAACTTTCTCCCCTGGTCGTTTGTGCTCAGGTTGTGTCTCTTGTCTGCTACCAGATGCAAATCAACTTCCAAGTTCACAAAGGCGAGAAAATGAGAAGGTTCTTCTTTGGGTCTGCCTACTGTTAAAGAGCTGATCTGTGGGGAAAGTCTGAGTGGAAATGACCAGTGTCCACCAGAGTCATCAGAGTGCTTTGTGCAGCCTGTCCTATATACGTGTTTTATGCAGCGTTCAGGCTGCCAGTACCTGGACCTGTGGCAGGTTTATGAGATTAAAGCCCAGTGCCCGATAAATAATTGAGCAGCTTACTGCAAAAAAAAAAAAAAAAAAAATGCACGCAGTATAATAGCTACTATCTCCAGCAGTCTGATGTGCACAGACATTTTAAATGAACATCACTTTCATCTGTGTGTTTCCATTTGACGGAGTCCAAAACAAATAAGGAGGAGAAGAGGGGCATCATCTCCACCCTCTATGTACGTCCTGCCTCTAAGATGAGGTTGATGAGAAAGGAAACTCTTCAGTGCACTAGTTACTCAGGGCCTTGCTGGCTATCCTTCTGCCGCCCCACCTGCCCCCTCTATTTTTGCTTTATTCCCAGTTCTCAGTTGCTGTTTGTATGTGTAGAAAGAATCTGAAATCTCCACTAGACCAATTATTCATTTGAAAGTTGGTTTTCTTTTCCCACGGGTGCCTTTTTGGAGCAAAGCTGGGTCCAGGTACTGTCCCCTGTAGTGTCACAAGCAGTAAGGCTTGGCCTTGGGCATGAGGAAGGGAAAGAGTATAGGAGACGGGAAGAAGAAGAGGTTGGGGTGGTTGTCATAGAGAGAGAGTGAAGCAAAACACAACTGTTCGGGAAGATCCTCCAAGATCTACTGTAGAAGATTCAGTGGGAAATGAGTGGCCCAGCAACATGAGCTAGCAGGAAAAAAAAAAATGTCAAAGGGAACCATCCTCTCCTTACTTGAAAGTTTACTGGTTGTGACTGCAGTTAAAGGACAAGTGGCCATAGTGGCGGAGCCAGGCATGAGAGAGGGTGATAGGACTTCCCTCTAGTTCTGGGGAAATCTGGAAGGGTGGCCTCCACTTCTGTACCAACCATCAACTCCCCTTCTGTAGGTAGCATCTACCCCACGCCCACTAGCCACTGGGCTTATGCAGACACCAGCAAACTTACCCCGGCCCCCCCCCCACTCTTTGTACCTCCTTGGCCTTGGATGCATTTATTGCCAGTGGCTGTGGTTTATCTCTTGTTGTTTATGGCCTGGGACAAGCTGCCTACAAATAGCTCCCCAAAGAGTGGGGAAACAGCAAGCATCTGCCATTCTATGAGGCTCTTTCCAGAAATGAAAAGGACAGTCATAAAATGTTGCATTGGAGGAGGGAGGGAGGGGTGTTGGGTGGGTAACATGCATCATAAAAAGCGTAATGGACTAATGCTAATATATAGGCTGGCTGCAGCCCAGGGGTGTCTGCTGAGCTCACACATAAATATTGGGGAAGCACCAAGGAGACAGATTTTTTTATTTCTTTGATTTGACGGTGGGGGAGGCTGGGCATATTTTTTCCTCTACTTCTCCACAGTCATTCCTCTGGGGAAACCACCTATCTGTCTGAGACTGAAGCCACTCAGTGTTTCATGGCTCCCAGCACAGTTAGACTCTTGGAAAGACTGAAGATATCGAAGGATTTGTGGGTACATCCCATTGCCAGATAGGGTGAGTCAATTTGGGGGGTTTTGTATCAACCATCCAAGATTTTGCAAATAACAAAAGAACAGAACAGGGTGAGGATAATTATGTTAAGTGTGTGCTTGGATGCAGGTATGAGTAACTATGCACTTGCCCAACATCAGGCTAATTTCCAACATTAAGAGGATTGAATTATGCACTCCGCTTAGTGGGAATCAAATCAGGAGCATTACCAACAATAACCCAACAATAATCTCCATTCTGCTCAACTCCAGGTATGAAGAGGAAAATAGCTGTTTGGTAATTAATGAAACATTAGGTTGAGGACTTATCCACACATTTTTTCCCAGGGTTTTATATGGTGAAGTACCCACATTCTCTGGTTAATAATACTGGCCAGTTGCTATGTCCACTTGTTTGCCTTGAAGTGTGCACTCGGGTGAAATGGGTAAATGTACAGTGTGGGGGGTGGGCAGAAGGCAGAGTGAATAAGAATCTTATATAGTGTAAGAGCATCCATTCTGGGTGCTGCTAGGATGCTTTTGCCCTTGTCTCCATACCCCTGAAGTGCTCTGCTCCTAAGAGCCATGGCTGGAGCTCTAGGCCCTGAGCTCCAGGTGAATTCAGTTCACCTAAGACCGTGAACTCCTGGAGAATAAGGAGAAGCAGCAGAAACTAGGGTACCTACAGTCAGGCAAGAAGCCCCTGTTCGGCCTTTTCGTTTGTGGTGAGAAAAAAGCCTGAAGGCATTTGGAATTCATTCCCATTCACCACATGTTTTGGAAGAGTTACTTTTCCATGTGCTGTCCCTGAGAACGGGAGGAAAGTGAAGTGGAATCCCTCTAAATGCCGTGGTGTCAAGAGCAGCCCGTTGTCCTTTCTCACTGGGTATATGTGGGAGGAGAAAGTCATGGGGCTGCGGAGTCTTACCAGGTACAGAAGACCTATGATAAGCAATTCAGGTAATTCTTCAACCTTACTCTCAGCCTTATAAAGTGGATATTGTTATCTCTGTTTTAAAGATGAGAATTCTTAACTCTAAGCTTCCAACTGGGGAAGTAACTTAGCCAGGGTCTCATCCTTAACACATAGTACAGTTAGGATTTGAACTCATACTATTGTCTTCTCACAATGACTTAAACATATGAAAGGAAAAAAAAATCAATAAATGATGATTTGGAGGGAAAATTATTTCCAGTGTGAAGGTCAAAAGAGCAGGGCCTAATGCATCCCTTATGCCAACTGGTATGTATTATTATTCCAAGTGATGAAGCGGCAGGGGTGGGTGTGGGCACCACATGTACTATTAGAAAAGGGTTAGAGATCCTGTGTGCACAGTGACATGTGATTACTCAAATTGGGGGTGAATGGGGCATCAAGAGTCTCCAATGATGAACTGCAGCCTGATGATAACATAAGACTGGGTTTGCCCATAAACAAATGCTGCACATTCACCTGCAGAAGCATCTTGCTATGAGAGAGCTCATCCTTTCCCACCATGTGCAGTGGTAAGTTAATTTGTGTGTGAGGTTAATGGGTGCTCTGTGGCCCACGGAGCGCTCTGGGTGAGGGCCCTTGGAATCGGTTGTAAGTGCAGGTCTTGCCCAGTCGTCTACCCAGAAATGAGGCCCAATTGGGCTCAGCCCTGTTCAACCAAGCTTAGGGCATAATGAGATGTTCCTCTTTCCTTAGTTGGCTCATTGCCACTTTAAAATCTGAGAAAGAAACCACCATAGTATCTAGTTTCTTCAGCTAAGCTGGCTAGCATTAGGTTAGACTGAAGGAAGATCTTCCGGACTGTGAGCTGGCTGAGGCTTGACCATGAGCAACCAACACTAGATCTGGCATATTCTTTCCTAAAGACTTTTCTTTAAAAAAAGTTTTGTTTTCTTTTTAACCTTCGCCTGAGGTCATTTTTTCATTACCTTTAAGAGAGAGGAAGGGAGGGAGGGAGAAACATTGATCGGTTGCTTCTTGTATGCACCCTGACCAGGGATCGAACCTGCAACTTAGGTATGTGCCTTGACTGGGAATCGAAACTTCAATCCTTTCAGTGTAGGGGAAGATGCTCCAACCAACTGAGCCACACTGGCCAGCACCTTTCCTAAAGACTTTACAGAGCATGAGAGTTACCTAACTGCTGTCCATAGCACTGGGCAGGAGAGAGCCTTCCCTCTAGCCTCACCTTTGCTTGCTAGTATTTTAGTAAAGGCCCAATACCAATACAGAATGTATAATTTTCACATCATTCTTGGCAAAGCCCAGGTGCGCCCCATTAGCAGAGTTCCAAGGATGCCATTTTCTATCAAGAAAAAGACATGCCGCATCGTAGTGCTTAGCTTAGGGCCCTATTAATAGCAATCCTAATTATATGGCTGCAAATTTAATTCATAGCAATGATTAGTGTCAGAATCAAAGACATCAGGCATCAATATTGATGGAATTGCATAAGCCCCATAAACAGAGAACAAGAGTTCTGGCCCTTCCCCCCAGACGTGGTTTGCTGTTAACTGTTGCATTAATGTCTCTTCCAATTGTGCCAGGCGAAAATGACTCCATTTTTCAGTGTCCTCCTCCCCTTGAAAACCTTGGCCTGGCCAGCTCTGAACAGGTATGACTGGCACACAAAAGATCCCAGACAGTATCTTTGCAGAAGAGCCCTGGGGCTCCAAGGGATGCACGGGTGATGGACCCAGGCCCCTCGCTTCACACAGCAGCTCTTGGCCTTGTGGGCAATACTCCTTTGTCTCCCCTTCAGAAAGCTCATAGCAAACAATGATGCCTGGAGAAAGGGGAGTCAGCTGGGACTGTGTGTGGCATAAAAGGCTGCCACCCCACCCGCTGTGGCCCGGGCTGAGCTGGGTGCAGAGGGGGAGGAGGGGGCCTGAGGGGAATGATACAAGGCAGTGTGTGCCTAGGTGATAGCTGCCATGTCCTGGGTTTCCAGGGCATCTTTGTTAGAAAGAGTGCAAAGCGTTAGCCCTTCCACTCTCCTCTTGGCATGTCCTTGCAGCTCTCTGTTGGGCAGGTGGTGGGTTATAGATGGACTAGACAGAATCTTAGAGAAGGCCAACAGAGTGTTAAAAGCTGGTAGCTAACAAAACACAGGTCTGGAGTTGGAGAGATCTGGATTCAAATTCCAGCTCTCCATTTGGTTGCAATGTGACTCTGGCAAGTTACCTAACTCTGAGCTCAATTTGCTCATATGGAAAATGGACATAATATTAATTCTTATGAGAGTAGTTGTGAGGCCTAATGGAAATTAGAAAAAACAACAACACACTTATCCCAGGGCTTAGCACAGAGTAAGTACTTAATTTTTAATAGACCCCTACACCCCCAAAGATGTCAAGCCTAGAGAGAGAATTACATGTAAGACTTGAGATTCCCAATTCAGTGTTCTTCTGATCTGTCAAAACTTCTTAACCCCAAGGCAAGAATTTTGTGGTTAAATAGGCCTCCTTGCTGGCCTGTCTCTAGTAAGATTCCCGAGACATGTGGGGTGAGGGCTCAGGGAAGCTGGTTACCCAGAGCACGGCTCCATGGTCAGGCCTGGGAGAGGAAGCTCAGTGAGACACTCTTGCTCTTGGTAGAGTGATCTCCAGACCAATTTAGGTTCTGCTTAGGGAATGCTTGCATTCTAGGGAGAGGCAGAGGTTAGTCTGATGTTTTGTGCAGAAGGAACATTCTTCCACTTGATATAGAAAGTAGCATCCAAAAATTGCAACCTAAAGATCTGGATTTTAGTCTTGCCTCTGTTGCTAAGACTCTTGGTATTTTTGTGCATATCACTTAACATTTTTTAGGCCTCAGGTGTCTTATCCATAAAACAGAATAAACATCCCAACTGCCCAAAGTCTGTAGGCTAGCCAAGTTTTCTGAGGTCCTTTCTAGCTATAAAATCAGAGGAAGATTCTCGACCTTGTGAGAGAATCTGCCTCCTCCCTGGGGGCCCCACCCCTCTGCAGGGTCCCAGCTCCATGGCCTTTCCTCCTTCCTTGACTGTGTTCTCACCCACCCTAATAGTGAAGTGTGAGAATTCCAGATTTGTTACTAAAGCCTGTGGATGCCACAGGTTAGGTGGGGACATCCAACTGGTGGCAGTGGCCTTTGAAATAGAAAACCAGAATGTGGTATCAAAGAGTGATGGCTAATTGGGACAACCCCAGAGACACCAGCTTCCAAACTTCTGCTCCACTTTGGAGTCCAGAAACCTTTCTGGAAGCAAAGACCAGGAGAGTGTCAGAATCCCAAGAAGAGACTCTGAAAGACAGACCTGATTTGACCTTCACCACCTGCATCTCTGCACCTGCCTCCCTGGGCAGAAGAACACATGATAACATGAAGAAAAGAGAAATTCAAGTAGCTGCAAGCTTTTAACTTTGCCATCTTTGAACTACATAAATGACCTAGGTGTATGTTGGGCCCATCTTCACCTGAGATATTTGTAGCTCTGGTTCCAATTCCCACATCTTCCCTTTATTTACCCTGTGACCCTGAGTAAGAACATAATCTGAGTTTCAGTATTACCATGTGCAACAGAGCAGAGAAATAACCCAGCCCTTCCTGTTCATTTGAAATGTTATGGAATTATGAGATAATAGAAACCAACAAATCTGGCTGGGCCTTCGAAAGAAAAGCATGGTAACAGCAGGACTAGTGAGTCATGCTCACAGTGAGAGTGTAATAGCAGCAATAGCTGCTATTTATTAAGCACCTACTGTGCATCAGCCTCTGTGTTAGGTACCCTTACATCCCCCCATGTCTGATGTGCATAGCAATCTCACAAGGCAGCATTAGTAGACCAGCTGAAGAAACTGAAGTCCGCCAAGATCACACAGTTAGTTAATCTAAGGTGAGTTGTGCAGCACTAGGGTGTTACGGTTGCCTTGGGCGCATGCAAAAGGCACAGAACGGCTCTGTTCTAGTTAGTTTTATAAAGCTGCAAGAGTGGAACCGCCACTTCCCCGGCCCTGCCCTGGGGGAGGGGCAGTACATATTGTTCAGTGATGGGGGACTGGGAAAGCTCTCACTGGTGACTAATGCAGCTGGTGCCAATGTCCAGCAGGATTAGATTAGTTCGGCTCAGCTGGTCTAGTCTTCTAAGTATATTTTCCCATGACTCAGGGCTGGGGGCAGGGGGCAGGATTCTCTTCCTCCATCTGACCTTGCAAACATGTCACTAAAAAAGAGGCTGATATGACAGCTCCACTTCCCAGAGTAGAGTGGGCTCTGGGGGTAGGAGGAGAGAAGCCTCAAAAATGTTGGTGATAATCATGAAAGCACTTTTGTGCCCAGCCCTAGACTAAGCGCTTGACTGCATTTACAATAACCATGCATGTTCACTGCTCCCCACTCTGCAGACAAACATTTGAGGCTCACAAGTTAAGTAGCAATGGTAGTAATATTTAAGTACATATATGTCCCAGCTCGGCACCATGCTTTCATTATTCTCCTTTTTTTTTTTAAGGTTTTATTTATTTATTTTTAGACAGAGAGGGAGGGAGAGACTGAGAGAAACGTCAATGTGTGGTTGCCTCTCACGGGTCCCCTATTGGGGATCTGGTCCGCACCCAGGAATGTGCTTTAACTGGGAATCGAACCGGCAACTCTTTGGTTTTCAGGCCGGTGCTCAATCCACTGAGCCACACCAGCCAGGGCCATTATTCTCCTTTTAAACATACTATTTTGTGTTTACTTATACATTTTTTGTCTGTCTTCCCACATTAAGATATAATCTTCATTAGGAAAGGCAATTTTGACTGTTCTGTTCACTATTATATAGCCAACAAATGGCACATAGTAGGTATGCAATAAATTTTTGTTCAATAATGGATCACTTCATTAAATCCTCATTGCAGTCTCATGGGGCAGGTATACACTGGAGGACACTGAAGCTCAGAGGTCACACAGCCAGTCGGCTGGAGTTAGTATAGGATAACATCCCATAACCACATATACTCTTTGTTATGGAAATCAATTCATACTTGAAGGCAGAGGACTGCACTAGCTGGTCTTCAGAGGTCCCTTCCCACCCTGCTCTCCAGGCAGGTGAGGCTCGATGGCCTAAAAGGGTGTGCATCCCTGTGGCCTGCGTCTTCCCAAAGCTGAGAGCTCTGTAACGTTAGTACCTTGGCCTCTTAGAAATTCTGCACAGCCTATTTGGGTCACCTGAATTCTGTGAGCTCCACCCCTCCCTCACCCCGTCCCTGAAACACACTTCCCTGTGTTTCACCTGTCCTGTGATTAAAGCCCTGAGGGGCAAACTCTTGGATGTGAAGCAGCCTGCTGAGCACACAGACTAATAGATTGTCCAAGATTGAAGCTTTTAAAGAGCTGCACAAAAGGTGCAAAAAATAAACGAATCTGCAGTTTCTTCCTTTCAACATGGCTCTGGGAGATCACGGCCTCCTCCCCTGGGGTCAGCTGGGGGCCTGGATAGAAACCCATTCCCCCTCTGTACACCTGTCATGGTCAAGCAGGGGGATGTGGTGGCAGGGGGCAGGAGTGTGGGGGACTCTGTAAATACTGTGTCTTCCCTGTGCCAACCAAATGCTGCCTTTCCCAGCTTTCAGAAGACCAGTTCTCTGGACTCAAGAGGGCTATAAAACAACAAAACAAACAGCGAGTTTGGCGGCAGGAGCCTGGGCAGGGAGCCAGACTCATTCCTAGGGCTGTGGTGGTGAGTCCCAAACCACCACTGGCCCCTTCCATCAGGCTCCGGGGAAGGGGGAGAGGGTGTCTGTTCCCAACCCCTGTTCCCCCAACCCCAGCACTGCTGAGATGCCCGGCAAGTTAAGGCACCAGTAGTCACAGGTGCCAGGAGAGCCACGAGGTCTCCTAGAACTGGACCCACAGCCCTAGCTGTTTACAGGATCCAGGGTTCACACTGAGAGATGAGTGAATCATTTCCACTCAGAGGAATGAGTGGCTATTGTTTGGTGGGGTTGGCACAGGGAGAAAGGCACGATTCTCAGCGTTTCATCCAACTTGGCCTTCTGTCTGCCAAGACAACTCCACCCCATGAGGGAGTCAAGTCACAGGTTAGGAACTTCTATGTGTGTTTTGGGAGAGAAGTATAATCGCCAATGTCAACATCGCCATGGAGGGGCCATATAACCTTGGGCCAGGTAGTAACATGTCTTTGGCTCAGTTTTGCACATCTGTAAAATGGGGCAGAGATGCAGGCGATGAACACCACACGTAGTTGAAGCATTTGGGGAAGATGGCAAGGAGCATGAAAAGGTATCTTGTAAGCAATCAGTGTTATCAAATAACTGAGCAATAATCCTGGGGTCTGGGAGAGTTAATACCTTCATGCTCTCGATGGATTCTTTCCAGCACCCAAGCTGCTACTATAAGCTTACAGTTTTCCTGGCTTTGCTTAGCAAATTGTTGGTGAGCTTGCAAAGAGAAGAATAGGACTGGGACGTCAGGGCTTCCTGTGGGCTGTGGACCGGAGACCTTGGGTTGGTATGTCCTTTAGGGAAAGGCTGAAAGAATTTTCCTCAAGAATTTCACAGGCATTTCTGCAGCTGGCTGTTGGCTAATGGGAAATAAGGTGGTGCCAAAAGAGGCCAGTCCCACCCACACCCCGGAATTTGAAAAGGGCCGTCTCTGTAGATTTGCAGACATGTCCAGTAGGCCTATAAACAGAAGCCTAAGAGGGGAGTGGTCTGCTGCAGACACGCCTACCTCTGATTCAGGTGAGGTGATGGCCCCCCATGTTTTCCTAGGGATCTCCAGCAACAGTATAAGTGCCAGCCCCTTCTTCTACCTCAGGCAACATTTCTGCGAGTACCACGCCTCCCCTTCCCAAATGTTGTTAACCAGCAAACTAACTCATATCCTGTTACCCATCAGCAGTTCTCTTGTTCCCTGGAGTCCTCATCCCACTGCCAACCATCCCTCCTGCCTCCTCCTCCCCATCCAGCCTGTCCAGCACACAATAACTTCCTTCCCTTGTGGCCAGCCACGTCAACAGGAGTCACTCTTGGTGTCTGATCTATTTTCATCTATGCAAATAGGTGTCTGGCAAGGAGAAGGTACCCAATAACTTGAGATAAATTTAATGAGCACCTAATGTATGAGAGATGTTGGATTGAATGTGGGGGTGGGCGATGTTAATACGAAAGGAGGGTTCCTGTCCTCCAGGATCTGTGAATCTCAAGGGAGGTGGGCTTACTTGTACTTGCTCCCATGTCAGATGCTGTCAGAGCAAAACTATGTGCCATAAGAGGTCTGAGAAGGGTGCTACACAAATGCTTCAGAGGACGGTACAGGATACATCACTAGCCCTTGGGCAGCAGGCAAAGTTTCCAGTGGGGAGAGAGCCAATACGTCTTGCTGCTGTGTAAGGCCCCAGGGGACTAGAGGAGGTCTGGATTGAGGCAGCAGTTTTAACAACTGCAAATGGAGAGAAGGAACCATAGGAACATTGCCCCAAAGAGGAAGAAGGGAGGGAGTCCTTCCTCTCATGTCCTGGTGGCTTCCGCCTTCTCCTGTGCCCCATGGCTTGTGTTTCAGTGGCCTCCTGGCCTCCTCCCTTCAACCTAAGATGTTGAATTAAATGAGTTTGCAGTTCCTGCTGCCATTGCTCATCTTCCATCTGCTTCGGTACTAGCTCCCAGCATCCCTTCTCTGGCGTCCCACAGCCTGCTCTTAGCCAAGAGGGATGTCATCGTAGTCAACCCTGCCCAGTACACCCTGCTGTCACTGCCCGAGCTCCTGCCCTCATCACCTTGGCGAAGTCTTTTCCTCTCTGTGCCAAGCACCTACTCCTTGACCCTGAGGGGCTTTCCACCACACTCTGAGGGCAAGCTTGAACCCAGTCATGATTTCAAAGCCCACACCCAGGGGCCTTGGCCTCGGTCTCTGCTTCTGTGTCCTGCCACAACCTGCCTGCCTATCACCTACCACTACCAAAGGAAGCAGAGAAAGATTAGCAGCAGAACTGAAAAGGTCATGTGGTTAGTGGAGGAGCCCCCTCTACAGCTTTCCTGATCCGTGACCATCTAGTCTCTGCTTGAGTATTTCCCTTGACTGGGACCTCACTCCCTCTTGTGTCAGCTCTTTCCATTATGGGACAGTTTGGCTGCAAGAAACTTCATTTTTTTAAGTGGAAATCTAATCTACTGTCACTCCTACCCATTGGCTCTATTCTGCCCTCTGGGGCCATACCAAATAAGTCTGATTCATCCTCCACAGCTTAATGACTGAGCGTGCAGGTTGTGAATCCTAGGTCTGCCATTTACTTGGTATGGGACGTTAGAGGCATTTCTTTACCTTTCTTGGCCTCCATTTCCTCATCTGTAAAACAGAGATAATAATAGCACCTACCTTATGGAGTTATATACACATTAAGTGACTTAGTAGATATAAAGCTCTTAGAGTAACTAACACCTGGCACATAATACGTGCCCAGTAAATGACAGTATCTGAAGAAAACTGTCTTGTCTCCTCTTTTACTCTTCTTACCTTGGCTTAACCCTTTTAACAATATTCTTCATACAGCATGACTTCCACATCCTTACAATTTTTGTTTATCTCACACTTTAGTTGGCTTAAGGCCCTCTGATAATGTTATCTCCAGTGTGGAGCCACCATTTCTCATGACCTGGAAATTGTCCTTCTCTTAGTGTGCTGAAGACCAATTAACTTTGCTCATTTGTGTCACACAGGTGACTCATGTCAGCCTCGTGGTCAGTGACAATTCCAAGATCCTTCTCACCTGCTTCCAGGTTCTCATAGCACTCTGCCTCTGCCTTCCACTGTACTATGAGCTCCCCTGTGCACTCTAGGCCTTCTTTGCAGGTATGTTGAGTCTTCTCAGTGTGGCACCCAGGGTTTAGAGGGCTCTTCTCTTACACCCCCAACTCAGCCATTGATACAGCTCAGCCTTTAAACAAAGCCTAGTTATCTTCCTCTCTGATAAAGCCTTTCAAGTTTATCACTCTATTGCAGCTGGTTTCTCTGGAATTGTTCCATCCCTGTGAAGCTTCACCTGTCTTCTTACCACCTGTACGCATTGACCCTTAGCCTATGCAAGCATTATACATCTCCCATCTTGGTTTTGAGGTTTTGTCCTTTTCCTGCCTGTTTCTTCTGCATGTTTGTGGCTCAGAAGGCAGTCACCGTGAACAGTCTATGAGCAAGTACGTGACATAGCGCATAACAGCACCTCATGGTCATGCACTCCTCATGAGTCTCTGCTTCCTCTAAACTTCTCCACTCAGGGACATCCTATTCCTGTGGGCTGCAATGGATGAGAGCTGGGCAGCCTGACAGACGCCTGGTCAGGCAGGGAATAAGTGCATCGTTATGACACAGCCCACTTCCCTCCCCTCTCTACACTCTTAGCTATTTTTTTACTTCATTTTCCTTCCTGTGTTGAAAGAGCCATGGGGCCTGGACCATGGAAGGGTTTCCTGGGGACATTCCATAAATTCCTCATGGGCCATTTCTCTGGGGCGGGATGGGTGGGTAAGTGGGAGGCCAGCGGGAACCGGGGTGTGAATACCAGGTGCCTCAAAGAAGTGTGGGTGGAAAGGAAGGGTGAGTTGCACAGAGAAGAAAAAGTGGTACTATGAGCTCATAGAAACAGTCAAAGAAAGGCAAAGTGAAGAGTGAGAAGGAGCTGCCAATTTGCAGGTTGGAACAAGCTGTGGGCAGCCACGCTCCCAGCCTTGCCCTTGAACCCATGAACCTGTCTCCACAGCAGCTTGTCTGCCAGGGTTTGGAGAACTTTCCCTGCTTGGGTGTGTGGCTTGGAAAGATGTCCCAAGCAGCCCCTGTATGTTCTGTGCAAGATGCACAGAGATATGGGGAAGGTCATCACAGGGTCCCTTTGAGTCTGGCTGGGTCATTCCTTTATTCAGTCCTCACCACATATTCAGCAAACACTAACTCCTAACTCAGATCTAAGACCAAAGGGAGCGGAAGCACTAGCCCCTGGCAAACTCTGTATTAAGCCTAGATCCAAAGACTGTTCTCAGCATCCATCCCTGGGTTCTGTGTCTGCTTCTTTAAGTAAAAATGGTGTCAAATTGGGTGTCAGGGCAAGAAGAAACTTGCCCTAGTCTAGAGAGGCTGGGACAAGCCACTTTTCTTCTCTGGGCCTCAGTTTCCCTGCTGAATAATGAGAATATTGGGCCAGATGATTTCTAAGTTTCCTTTGAGAACGGTTCTACTTTCCAAAACATTTTTGGGTCCTATCTCATGTGTAGCCACACAGTGAAAAAATTAGGTAGAAAGAAGGAAATGAACAAGAAAAAAGCATAAATGCTGCTTTTAATAAAACTTTCAAGAGGATAAAGGAGACAGAGTTACATGAATGACCCAGGACACCTATGGCTACTGCTGGTCTCCAGAAAGCCTTTGTGCAGTGTACTAAAAGGTGGTCTCTATAGGCAGACAGATTAGTAAAAAGGGCCCTTCTGGGTGAATGTTTATACACCAGGGTACATAGCCTGACAAAAAGAGGCTGGATTCAGTTCCCATAGGCCCCTTGGCCCAATGCCCCTATGCAAGGACCAGTCTACCCAGCTGTACAGGAAAGCCTGCTGAGCAGGGAAGCGGCCAACCTCAGAGTCCTATCCTGGCAGAATATGCCACTTTTAAATCTTAGAGAAATCTCATAAGGCAGCTCCTTTCCTCCTGAATTTTGGGAAAGCAAATGCAGGGGCCACATTCATCCTCTCTTCCACGTGCCTAAAAGCCAAGCCAAGGTCCCCAGTCCCAGGCAGAGTAGACGACCCAGCCCAGGAAAAGGTAGCAACCTTCCCACCAAGTGAGAAAAGGGTTAAAGGGCATTGGTCTCATGAGAAGCAGAAGAGGTCTGGAGGGTTCAGCACCTCCACATAAACCCAGGCCAGTTCCTCTTGCTTCCTCCGTCAACAACTCAGAACAAGCAGGAGATGGAAATTCTTCCTCAGGCTCCCTCCCTGCCCTCCTCCTTCCACATCCCAAACAACTTCTCTCCCAGGCTCTAACTAGATTAGGAGGAAAGAGCTACAGGGGTGATGTCAACATCAAGTATGAGATGGGGTGAGGTCTTACATGTGCTTTGATCCACAGGTGGAGGGACTGCGGAAAGGTAGCAGGAGGGTGAGCTTGGGAAAAGGGGATTAGCTGGGACCGGAAAGAATGCGGCCGCTGTAATCCCACATAATGAACCAGACTGTACTCCGTCTCCGCATCCTAAGCACTAGACAAGCAGGTACAAGCTACTGGCTTGAGCCTGCCGCACAAGAGGCCGCCCGCGCTGCCAGCCCAGACAGCCCATGCCCTCCAGCTGGTAAAGGGGCCCAGGGCAGGCATGAGTAAGATATCTACTTCCTCTGGGAAGCTCAGGTCTTGGGGGAGGAATGGGGAAGACACTGCACTTGCAGGAATAGGAAAGACAGAAGCATGGCCTCTTAGCCAGGCACCATATGCCCTCAGAGAGCAGACCCAACATTTGCCTATGTTCTTAGAATGGAGACCCATAATCTGCTTCAACCCAGCTGCTTTGGACTCCACAAAGACTTCTGACCAGCATAATCAACTCTCCAGGCCACGGGGAGGAAGTTGTGATGTTTGGGATTTATAACACAGAGAATCAAAAAATCAAGTTGTTTCTACTTGTCTTGGAGATAAAGAGTGAAGTACTTTTCTCCCTCAGGCAGATGCACCTTCCTACTTCCTTGAAGTGTGGGCAATATTGAAATATATTTGTATTTCCCAGACTACTCATTGACAAATGGTTTGAGGAAACACCTAAAAGATAAGCCACATAATAAATCCCTACCTACTCTGCTATCCGATCCCTTCCACCAAGAAAATTAAGAAAATTAGAGTTGCCTGTAGTTAAAACTCCACCAACAGCTACTTTCCAGAAGGGGCTGCCAGCTGAAGAGCTGAAGTGCATCAGTGCATTGGGGCTCATAGACTCTTACCTTTTTTAGCTTGCCACTCTTGGTCCCCACAAAAACCACGCTGTAGCCATTGTAAACGTACGAGGCCACTGATGTCATGCGGTCCCGGCTGGTGGTGTACAGGGTCAGGCCCTCCACTGGAGTGGAGCCTCCAAGTGGCTGGTTGATGTCTAATCCACAGAAGTTGTCATCGATGGGAACCGGCTGGAAGGAAGAGGAAGAAGTCAGGATGAATAGCCGCAGAGTCATGGCGGTCAGTCTATAGCTCACCCCTAACTGCCAGCCCTGGGACATCAGGCTTTAGAGAGGTGTGACATGGGTGCAGGGTCCTTACACATGCTGCAAACAACATCTCTCCACCTGATCCATGAAGTCCACAGAGGACTCTGTGAAACCAGAGAGAGGAACAAGCAGCCTCCCTCACTTACCCATTCACTTTCTGTCAAGGGATCCAGGGGTCATTTGTAAAGCTGGTTGCTTAAATTCATTTTCTGGTCATTTTAATGTCCCCATGGACCATGCCATTTTGTGGAGATCTTTCTATTTAGACAGTAGAGATTCAGTCTAGAGGCAGCATCCCAGGACTTCTACAGCCTGGAGAGAATTTCCTATTTATTTCTTGGGATGCAAGGCCTCCCTTCAGGCATCAAGGCTTTTAAGCCAACTATTCACCATATTTTATATTAGGGATAGGTTGAAAAGGGTCATCCTAATATTGAACAGAAACTTATACTTTGAAAAATTTACTTAATCTATATAAATCTCAGTTTCTTCATTTGTCAAACTATCTGCCTGCCTTTCTGAGAGAATCATTGAGGAGCAAATTAAATAATACATGCAAGAGAGTTTTAAGTTATATAATGATTTCCACTATTGTATGGTACAGGTTTTCAGCCATGCTCAGGCAATGTCCTTCCTATTACCAGACTTTTGAAGAGAGTAGAGGTGTGCCTCTGTGTAGAGTATCTTTCAGGAGAGATTAGGGCACTTTTGAAGGAAGAACACCTTAAGCAAATGAAAAAGTAGCTGGACAGAAAGTAGAGAGGCTTGAATTCTAGCTTCTCCTTTACTGCTAAGTATCTCTAAGTATAAATTGGACCAGTAACATCCTGTTTGGGGGCTTTTGGGGGGATGTTAAACTGATTATTTCTAATATCTCATGAAGTTAAATAAATTAAAAAGACTGTATGCTTCCTGAGGACAGGGGCTGGTAAAAGGCTTGTGTTCTCTGCACAGTGCCTATTGTGGGGCAGGGCTGTGATGGGTCCTCTGAAACTCCCCAGCTGACTGCACAACTGGAATCTTGTGGGCAAAGGCTGCAGACTCTGGGCCAGAAAGAGCCATGAGTCGTGTTTCTTCTGGGTCTGGAAAGGCATCCCAGAGGAGGAAGGAAATGACTGTTCTAGCATAGAAAGCATCATGGAGAAGAAACCTGCAACCTATTCCCTTCAACCTCCTCCTTTCACACTTACGAGGAAATAGCTGGCTGGTGCATCACTTGTCAACAACCTCACTTCCTTGAAATAACTGATTTATAAGCTAGGGCATATAATTGTTAAGCCAGGGTCTTCCCTTCCATTCCTCTGAGGTCCACAGGAACAGAGACTTGTATCTTGTGATCCCTTGGTGTTTTGTAGAGAGCTGATGCTCCTGCCACTGGTCGGAATGGAGGTGTTGCCTGTGTATGTGAGAGTTTACATTTGTGTGTATTCTCTAAGAAAGAGAACTAACTTTTAGGTTAAGGATGACCTTGAACTCTGTGAACTCTGGTAAGATGGAGCCATCACTACCCCCAAAACACACCTCCCACCCTAGAAGTGATGAGCTTCTCAGGAAGGGAGTAAAGCAGGGGTATTTTGGAGCCAGCTCATGAGGGATGACTGTACATTTCTACATTCAGTGACATCACACTGGTGGTGTGAAATCAGCTATGGTGGGAGCATTTACATCATGGAAATTAGCAAATGCTTCTAGTGAAGGCTCCCATCACTGCCGCCACCACTGCAGCTGCATAGAGCTAGTTATTTAATATTTACCAGCACATCACTGAAGCCAATGTGGAAAGTTCTTGTTCCCTAGGAAGACAGGCCAGAGGAGCAACTACCACCTTTTGCATTTTTTTCTTGTCTTTCTTATCCCTACACTATAGGCAGCAAGTGCCCTGGAAGACTCAGAAGATATAGTCCTGTCTCTAGGACCATCTAGCCACATGGCCTTGATGTGTCACATACCCTCTCTGAGCCTTAGTTTTCTCATCTGTGACGTGAAAGGGTTGGACCAGGTAATCATCACATTTCCTTTCAGCTCTGAAAGTCCTCGATTTCATGGTTGTAGTTTATCTCTCACTTTCTCCTGGGGCCAATAAGGCTGCAGAGTCTGGACACAGGGATAGCCCAAGCCAGCTTCTGAGAAATGATGACAGAAGCAAAAATCTGCTGGTGATTGCGGATTTCTCTACATCTCTCCTGAAATTGGAAATGCCAGTCCATAAGGAAAATAGTTTGTTCTGAGCCTAAGCTCTTGGGACTGGCTGACATTTTTCTCTCTTCTCTAAATTGTCAGATATTCCCAAACACCTGATGCCCCTTCACTTTTCCTCAAATGATGAGATCTTGGAGTATGGCTCTCCTTAAAGCAGCATGGCTAGACAGAAATAACTCAGACTTGTGGTATGCAGTTAGACATACATGAGCAGAGCAGGACAAGAGTCAGGTACAGAAGGTTACCAGGGCAGAAAGCTCCGGGTGCCTAGCAAGGGACAAAACTGGGAAAGGAAGGGCCTCTCCCCCAGGGTAACCTTTCTTCCCCTAGCATATCACTAGTCATACAGTTTAGACCCCCTGACATTTCATATCGCTGGCCATGCAGTTGGACCAACCCTCTCCTGACCTTTTTGCCCCTGGCATATTGCTAGTCATGTAGATTAGACTTCCTTTAGAGGGGGAACAAACAAGGGGACTAGAGAATAGTCCTTAAGCATTAAGCCCCCAGGACCAGAAAAGCAGCAAAATCAGACAAACTACACCATGGCTGACATTAGGACCAACTGCATTGACTAGTGACCCCTTGCCCTGGAACCAACCAACTAGTACAGACCATGACCCTGAAAGGACACACCTGGAAAGCTGATGAATATTCTATTGGGATCTTCCCCTGAAATCTCCAGATAACTATCCTCAAGATGGAGGACCCAGTGCCAGGGAACACACCCTCACCTTTCCCCATCCCCCTACCCCACCCCCTTACTCTAGGTGCATTTTCTTTGCCTCTCTCCCCAAAGCTCCAAGGGCCCTTCTCTGTAACTTGTTCCCCGAGCCTATTTCTTCCACAGCTGACTTCTACCTCTGTGACTTTCTAAATAAACTTTCTCTTATAGTTCGAGTCTCAACTCTGAGTTCTTCCTTAGCCAGAACTCACATGCCGAGGTTGCTGAACCAAGGTCCCATGTAACTCTCTGATAACACCTGGAGCTGTTTGCATTCTCACTGCCAACAGATTCAGAAGTCATATGGGCCGAACTAAATTCAAATCCTTGTTTTATCATTTATATTTGTGTGGATTTAAGCTATATAGTCTTTATGAACCTTTGTTTCTCCACCTGTCAAATGGGGATGGTAATCCTTGCTTCATAGAGTCATATTGAGGATCAAGGGACATCTATAATAGCATAAACAATAAAGATAAATAAAATAAATTGACCAGATTAGTCTTTAATACATAGCTGCTATTTAATAAATGATAGTCCCCTTCCTACTCCCTTTTAGGAGAATTCAAATCCTTCATCTGAGTGTTCCATGTTTGTCCAAAGATCATGTCAAAATTAAGCCCTGGGACCACAGCTTCTCTCACCAATCCTTAGCCCTGTCTAAGGCCACCAAATGCTTCTGGATCCTCAGGTCTGGGACTCCTTGGATTATGAGGTGCCCCTCCTGTAGCACCCCTTCTCACTGGGTAAAGGCTGCACTGGAACAGTGTGATGCTGAGAGGAGGCAGGTGGGGGGGGGATGGTGATGAAGGGCTGTTTTCTCTGAGGTCCTGGTCTTACCTGCTGTCACCTCTCTCCCAGGGCCTTTGCTGCTCTTTGGTCATTAGCCCAGGCTTGTCTCTCTGCAAGCCACTGGAGCCAGAGAAGGGTGTCAGCTTCCTCTTCTCTCTGGCTCAGAAGCAGGCAGGAATCAGCAGTTTCCTCCTGACAAGCTCCCCTCTGGGCAATAGCAACCAGGCAGGACTCTGCCAGGGGGTTAACCCTTTCTTTTCCTCTGCCCTTCTCCTGATTGGTTGGGGCCATAGGTTATAGAAATTTAGTGCCATAAAAAGCTTTGGAGATTATCTAGTTCAACCTCTTCATTTTACAAAAGTGAAATAACAGCAAATAACTGGTTGTTACTATGATTAATATTAATAATTATAGCTACAATTTATTGAATGCTTATTATGTGCCAGGTATTATGCTAAGCATTATATATATATTTTTCTATTTGATCTTCCTAAGAACCATAAAACAGGGTACTATTAGCTCTATTTTAAAGATGAAAAATTACAGCTTAGACCAGGTGCACAACTTGTGCAAAGTCACGCAGTTTTAAGTGGTAGACCTGATCTTTAAATACAAATCTGTTGGACTTCAAAGCCTATAGCCTTAACCAATATCCTATCATACCAAGCAAATGATGGTGGAACCAGAGGCATAGAAGAAAGAGGCATCTGCTTTCTTGCTTTAAGAAGTGTTTTTGATCCCAATAGCAGGCACTGGCAGTTTCAGGTACTCAGAAGGCAGCCATATGGGTCGCTTCATCTCACATATTTCCCCGGGCTGCAGATCCAGAGTCCATGGCACTTTGCACAGAAATCTTCCTTAACACTTTTCACATGACTTAACAGTCAGCTAATAATGGTACACCTCACAGGCCAGGCATGGTGCAAGTCTGCTGATATATTATCTCACCTGGTCATCCCATGAGGTGGGCATAATAATTCCCATTTCACAGATGGTAATGTAGAAATAAAAATGTTAAATTACTTCTGAAGCCAGGAAGAAGCACAGATGAAATTTGAACTGTGGTCTTTGTCTCTAAAGCCCAAACTGTATTACACTGTGAGATATTTCTCTCTCTTTCTCTCTCCACCACTAGATTATGACATATGTGAGAGTAGTGATCTTGTCTTTTTATGTTTGCATCTGGTACAGTGCTGGGCACATGGAAGATCTTCAATACCCTCTTTTTAAATAGATGGAGGAATATGCTGGTGGATGGTAACAAATGGGAGAGATGGATGAATACACAGATGAAGGGGTGTGTAGGCAGGTGGATGATAGATGGATGCATGGATAGTGGATGGGTGTGTCATGGTGACCACTTAGATGGCAGCAACTTGACCCTCCAACAAGGACAGTGCTCACCACCGATTTTCTTATCTCAACTGTCCTCTGGTCTGGATCCTGAGCTCCCTTTCCTCTTCTCTTTTGCCTTTACCCAAACACCTGATTATGTTTCCCCAATTTGCAATCTACCAGTCAGACTTAACTCCCTTCCCTCTCTTCCGGCTTCCATATCAACCTGCCTGCTCAACACCCCAACTTGGCTTCACAGTGGCCTATGAGGCCCTGCATGGACACTGTCTGGTCCCTGTTGCCTCTAACCGGCCTCATCTCCCCCCACTCTTCCTTCCACATGCTCCAATCCAGCTGCAGTTCCCTCCTTGCTGCTCCTCACACACACCAGGCGTGCCCTGAAATCTCTGAACTTGCTGCTCCCTCTCTATGAAATGTTTTCCCCAGGTTCCCGCATGGCTCACTTCCTTACCTTCCTCAGTTTTTGCCCAAAAGCCACTCTCTCAATGAATCACCCCTGTCAGGTACTGCCTCTTCCCTTTCTCCACTTTATTTTCTCTGCAGCAATCATCACCATTTGACAGGCTACATATTTTATGTATTTATTTGTTTTGCTTCACTAATGAAAGCTCCATGAGGGTGGAGGGGCTTTGTTGTGTGGGTCACCGCTGAAGCTGGCAGTGCCTGGTGTGGTGTAGGCACTTGATATATGTATGTTAAACCCTGAACAACACAGATTTGAACTGTGCGGGTCTACTTACATGTAGTTGTTTTCAATAAATACAGTAATTGTATTTTCTCTTCCTTATCCTTTTCTTAATAACATTTCTTTTCTCTAGCTTACTTTGTGGTAAGAATACAGTATATAATAAATATAACATACAAAATAGATGTTAATTGACTGTTTATGTTAGGTGTAAGGCTTCCAGTCAACAGCAGGCTATGAAGTAAGTTTTGGGGGAGTCAAGAGTTATAAGTGGATTTTTGTCTACACAGGGGGTCAGCAACCTGACCCTTGTTGTTCAAGGGTCCACTATATTTGGAATGACTCAGTGGATCAACAAATATGCCCCGAGTGTCTGGTATATGTCAGACTCTGTGTTGCTGGTTACCACCTGATAATGTGAACCTGAAAACCTCTCTTATTTCTGGTCTTTGCTGGTCCAGGAACAGGGTGTGCAATTCTTGACTGAACTCTAGATCAGTAGAGCACAGTGAGCACCTCCTTACCGCCTTGGTGCACTGGACGTCCTTCCCCAGCAGCCAGTTGAGCTCCAGGTTGCCCTCGCCCTGGTAGCAGGACTGCAGGCGGTACTTGATCTGTAAGTTGATGGCTCGGATGGGGAAGGCACAGAGGGCAGAGTCATCGGGTGGGTGGTGGTACTGTTTCTGCCCTTTGGAGAAGATGGCGAAGAGTACATCATCCTGGCTGCTGATATTGAAGGCCTGGGCCAGCGAGTCCCCAGGCTTGGCCAGGTAAGCAGCCTGCAGGAGGCGGTACTCCACCCCAGCCCGGGTGCAACCGAAAGGCAGGGACACATAGGAGTGGAACTTGGGGTCATCCTTGCAGAGCCTCACGATGCGCGAGGTGTAGAAGAGGTCTCCAGCCGAGTTGATGGCCACACCCTCAGGGGTCTCAGGCTGAACAGTGAGGAAGTAGACAAAGCCCCCGCTGGCGAAGCCATAGATATAGAAGATGTCAAAGTGGGAGACCAGAGCCAGGGTGTCAGAGGGGATCTTGATGAGGGAGGACACAAAATCACTGTGTAGCTCATAGTCAAGCATGGCAGAGGACTCAGGGTCACGGGGCAGCTTCCTGCTGGACAAAGTGGGAAAGTAATCCTGCTTTCCATCCACGGCAGTGCCGATGAAAAGCTTGCCATCCTGTCCTTCGGAGCGTACGATCACCCCATACATCGTCCCCGTCTTATTGACACTGGACAGGTAGTGTTCCTTTTTGTGGGACGGCTCCACCAGGATGAAGAGGTCGTCCAGCCTCAGCAGCTTGCAGACTCCCTGGTAGAGGCTCCCACAGGCCAGCAGGCGGTTCTCAGGGTAGTCAATGATGAGCAGCTTGTTGACATTGTTGGTGAGGGTAAGCACCTCACTGCAGGGCTGTACAATGAGGGGTGGGTAACAAGACTTGTTGTCCTCTTCCGGCCCAGTCTTATGAGCCACCTGGATGGTCAGGTTGCCCGTCAGCTTGTAGACCCGGTTGATGGCCCCCACGTACACTGCCCCTGTCCCTCGGTGGACGGTCAAGTGGTTGAAGGTCCAGTCTCGGTTCTCAGAGTGGAAGGTGCTGAACTGAGGCATGCCGGCTGCCGGGCGGGCCAGCAGCACCCAGACCACTGAGAGCAAGACCACAGACCAGCTGTCAACCTCTGTGGCCCATGGCCAGGGCCTCCTCTGTTCCATGCTGAGAGGGGCAGAGACGAGGAGGCAGATCCTCTGAGCGCTCATCCACGCCACCTTCCTGGGTTGGCCCTCACATGGTTCTGGAAAACACAAGGCAGGGAGGTCAGACAGAAAATAGTCCTGAGAGGAGTGAATTGAATTGCTTGACCCAGAGTCCCAGGCCTGGCTAGCTCTGTGAGTCTCTTCCTTCTGTATTTCAGTTTTTCTATTTTTAACACACTTTCTCCCTCTTGGAGTTGTTCAAGGAATCCTATTATCTATTTTGGTCTTCAGCCTTACGCTGTAAATTCCCTTCTTTTACTTTACAAAGCATCTCTATTTCTGTCCTCTTAAAACATTGTTTTTCGCTCTCAGAGAGGTTAAAAGACTGTTTAAGTTCACCCTGCCAGTTGATCCCCCAGTCGGGAGTAAGGCAAGTCTTTCCTACCCAGGAGTCACTTCTGTCCTCTCCCAGTCAAAGGAAAATCTCCTGTTTTTTAAAACTATTCGAAGTCTGATATTGCAAATAAAATTCCTTTTTGTTTCTAAATGCCATCCCCTCACACAGCTGCAGTTCCTTACTTTCTCAAGCTCTGTCCTCCACAGGAAAGGACTTCAGTCTCGTCCTCTCCAGAAAGAAGAATCACTGATATTAGCCGTTACAACTTGTTAGACAAGAGACACACAGTGGCCAATAGGGCTGGGATGTTCAGGTGTACCATTTAGAAGCCTGCACAGCCCCAGGGAGATGGGTAGACACTCCCCACCCACTCTTCTCTGGGACAGGAGGATGCTAGTCACTACTTCCCAGGGAGGAGGCTGCCAGGTCCTGGGGACGTTGCTTCAATTTCTGTTTCTCTGCAGGTAGGGATGGCCTCCTCGCCAAGGGGAACTGGCCATCTGACATGAATTCACCTGGACATGAATTCTGGGTTTAGAAAATGTGGGGAGAGACAAACGGAGGCAAGTTGAGGATCTGTCACATTCCAGCTACTGCTGGAGCCTCGTGATTATTTAAGCTCCACGAAATCACCCCCACCCCCCCACCCAGCCTCATCCTGCTCTGCCCTGCCAAGCCTGGTCTCCTGCTCTGACTCCTTTGCTCCTTCCCCTCCCTTCAGACGCCCAGGCTCTAAAGCTTTTCTGTTTTCCAAGGAAGCTGTCCAGAGGAGTAAAGTGGGGCTCCTGCAGAGAGCTTCTGGTCTGCCTGGGCCAAGGATGGGATAGAGGAGCCTGTCGCCTTCTGAGAACGCTGCTCCTGATTTGTGTGGAAAGGGACAGTGGCAGCAGCAGGTAGCAGTAGCAGGAGGAGATTGAGAGCCATCTAACAGAAACATCTTTTCTCCTGAAAGACAAATTGCCTAGCACCCTTCTCCGACAAGTCCAGACAGCTCTGGGCAGTGAGGCAACAGGAGTGGACACACCCTGCCCAAGGATGGAGAGCTGACTCCAAGGCAGCTTAGCAGGGCCCCATCTCTTTCTACCCCGCAGTCTGGCTGGACAGGGTTAGAGTCAGAACAGATGCCACATTGGGATTCACACTGTTTTGGGCTCTATATCTTTAGAAATTCTCCTTCCTCCACTTCGACTCTAGGTGCCAGAGGCAAGCCCCACCTGACTACTCCCCTCCAGCCAGGCTCCACCAGGAGGTCTGAGGTGACTCAGAAGCCCAGGCTTCCTTGGAAAGAGGAAGGCAACAGCACTGGGCTCCGGCTGACCTCAGGAACTCCAGCAAGGCCCTTCCGGCCCCACGCCCGAATCCACCACAAAGCCTGGACAGATAGATGGAGCTTTCGGTTTGAAAGCCAGTTATTTTTAGCTGTGTCCTGGGGCCGGTAGCAGGACGTGAATTCCTCATGAGGAGCTGCAAAAAGGAAATAACAGAATCCTTACATTCCCCAGCTGGACAGGGAATGACAAGAGGCCATTCTGGGCATGCCCCTGGCTCCCCTGGTGGAAGGCAGTGTGTGGCATGAGGAGCCATGAGGAGGAATATAATTGTCACCATGCTGTGCTAGGGTTTTGCCTTGTTGAAAGTGGGCTCTGGGACACTGGCACTGTGTTTGTGGACAGCATACTCCTGCCTTCTCCACAACATATATGCATTTATATGTTTAGCCCGTGGCTACAAAAAGAAGGTCCAGTAGCAGAGATAACATCAAAGGACACAAGGTGAGGTTAAAATCAACCACCTCACCTCCCTACCCAACATCCCTGTGAAATTAGTTTGATTAGTAAGTGGCTTTGTTGTTAGGCAGAGTTTGGAAATAAATTTGGGACTGTGGGCAAGTCAAGTCTCATCTCTCTTTCTAGTAGAATGGGGATAATTGCAGTGCCGACCTCTCTGGTTGTCACGAGAGTAAATGAGATAATGCAGGGAACTCTCTTAGCCTGGTGGCTGCCACACAGTGAAGGCTCAACTTCTGCTAGTTACTATTTTCACTGATGCCTCCCCAGGAGACTGCACTTCAGGAATCCTGCCAGAGATCTTGACTTCTCTTTTTGCTCATATTCTTCCTTTTCTTGGGAATGAATATTGTGGGGAGAGCTTTGATCCCCAGCTTTCCCTGACCCAGTGAAGGGGTTCAATTTGGGAAGCATGTGTCAAAGGAAAGAGAATAGATCTGAGGTGATCTTCCCTATCATACTACTGCATAAGTCCCAACATAGTCTCTCTGCCATCTGCAGGGAAGGTGGCAGAGGTGAAGAATTTTGAGAGTTGAACTATGAATTGGAAAATTGGTCTGGTAGCTAGAAGGCATGAAATCATGGGGCAGGAGGAAAAGTAAGGGACTTTACAGACTTTGATTCATAGTCTGCCTCTGTCAGCCATGAGTCATGTGGCTTTAGAGTAGGCTAGCATCTCCGTGAGCCTATTTCTTGATTTTAAAATAAAGGATGTTTGAATTAGCCAGTTTGTAAGATTTCTTCTTTCAGATGAAATAATACCTTGAGGCTTGCTTCCTTCAGCTTCTAAAGTCTGTGGCTGAGATAGATGCTGAAGTTCTTCTATCCTGCCTGGTTAGGTCAGGAATTCTCAACAGACCACTACAGTTGGGCTGTTTGCCTCTTACTCCTCAGTCAACATCCACTTTGAGACAGACAGCTTTTGGTGACCAGCCAAGCAAATTCATTCCGTGGGGCTCAAGGGCCACCCATCTGGGAGAAGCAGGCGCTGACAGAGTAGAGTCAAGAGGCAGCCTGGTCTCCTGCAGTGCAGGGGTGGCAGGGAAGGCTCACACTCTATCTTAGGAGTGTGGCTTTCACAAGGACTATTGACTTCAACAGCAAGTTGAGAGTTTTTGCCTTTCCATGCCAAGGCTGATGTAACTAAGTAGCTGTTCCAAAGCAGGGACCAGCTAGCAAGGATCAAGTCTCCTAGTTCCGAGTTCAGAGAAATACCCTTGGTGGAGGACAAGCACCCACCTTTGCACTTCTGATGAGAGGCTGTGCAGTGCAATGGTTAAATGCTTTGACTCTGAACTTAGATGCTTAGATAGCTGCGTAAACTTGGTCAAGGTCCTTAACCACACTGTGATGGTATCTATCTACATAAAATGGAATTAGTACAAGCATCTGCCTCACAAGATTATTACGGAGAAGTCACTTAATACATACAAAGCACTTAAAACAATGTCTGGCCTATTTCAAGTGTTTATTGTGCATAGTCTTTATTAGTAGTAATTTATTTGTCAATATTTCTGGCTCTTCACCTCCATCCATTCCATGATCTGTCTTAGAATGAATTATCCATCCTCGATTTGGTAGAAGCCAGTGAACAAATGCCTATGACCTTGCATATCTATCATTTTCTCCTAACTCCGGTTTTCTGCTGGTGTCAGCCTCAGGAGTTTCCACTTCAAGATGCCTCCATTTTTCTGCCACTTCTCCTCTCTCTGTCTAGTTTGTGAAGTCACTTTGTCACATGCATTCTCAAGAGCTAAAGCTTGCCTAGTCGCCATTCTCTTACCAGCTTCCCCCTCCCTCACCCCAAGTCTCAAACTAGGACATGTGGCTCTGGCACGCTTGCCCTATCAGAGGAGCCGCCCAGGACATCTTACTCCGAGCTCTTCCAATGCCAAGCGGAGGCCACACTTGTCTATTTGGGAAGCAAGTGTCACTAAATATTTTATTTGGAGGGCATGGTGACACCATCTCCCGATCAGGATTCAGGAGGCAGGTGTGGGTGACAGCTAGTGGAGGCACCTAATGCCTTCCTGATCAGCTGCAGTGGCAAAGCAGGGAGGAAACGACAATAAGGCATTTCCAGCTCAGCTCAGCATAGGATTCTCTCCACCCTGCTGATCCAGGCACACATACTTTCACTTGACCTCTCTTATTGCAAAAGGAGCCGGAAGGAAGAGGAATTAGAGTCGGGATATGATTTGGCCAATTGAGTCAAAGTTTATGATAGTAGATTGCACAACCTTGGACCTCCCTGTAGCTCAAGCATCAGCACTATCTCCATTCTGTCATTGCCATCACCACCTTCATCACCACCACCATCGCCAGTACCATCCTGGCTAGGATACTTCTCATAACAACAACAGCAACAGGAACCTATTATGACTGTACCTACTAAGTGGCTCACACAGCCAGGATCCCAAGGAGCCAGATGGTGACAGAGCAGAAGTAGGCATGGTGATGAGGGCTGTGAAGTCATGGAAGGGGTAAGCAGCTGCACTAGAAATTCTCCTCACTCCCCTCCCTCTCCCAGGGCAGCGGGAAGTCCACCCTCTCCCGCAGCTCTCCTTTCCAATTAGTAGAGTCATTAAAGTAGCAATTCAGGGCCAGTGCTGAGATTATAAGATTACTCCAATTCATGACCTATTTTTAGATGAAGAAACCAAAATCTATGGAAAGGAAACAAATTGTCCAAGCTAACCCAAAATGAGTCAGGGACAGGCTGCAATTGGAACTCTGCAGAAAGTCTCGTGCTTCCTTAGTCACAGGCAAAAGGACCCTGACAGTCAGTGATGTTCTGCCTCAATGCTGCCTGCTGGGGGGGAAGAAGGTGCCTTTAGAGGCAGTGGCCCCTTGATGGGCAGAGGTGAGCCTGGCTTCAGACCTGGACAGGGAAGCAGTGCAGAGGGCAGATCTAAAGAGGTGCATGCAGAATTAAGGGACAGATGGAGGAAGGGAGGTGCTCTTCATTGACTCCCTCTGTGTTGGGGAGAATGACCTTCTGTGACGTACTCTAGGCCCAGGCAGAAATCACACGCAGGAATGGAACCTATGCTGTGACTTGGGAGCTACGGTGTCCTGTGCCTCATCCCTTTGGGTTATAGACAGCCTCACAGACAGGTCAGATGGAGGCTAAGTACAGGAAGCCTCTTCTCCCCAAAGAGTTAGAACTGCAGGAGAAGGGACTACTAAAGTTAGATATTAAGGGGGATGTCCTGGAGAGGATCCCTGGGGCATACTGCCAAGCAGATTATGGAATTTTCCGACAGAGAATGTTCCTGACAGCTGTCTAGGAGTAAGTTTACCCAGAGGCAGGGGATTGGTCCCAATGACTTCAGAAGGCTTCTTTTGCTTTAAGATGCCTATGAGGATAAAATGTCTAAATGAGAGATTACGGGGTCCCAGCTTGTCCCCTGTGGGTGGAATGACCCTGAAGGACCTGACATAATGTCATTTGCGTGGTTGTACATGCAAACATTCCAAGTGTCACTGTCTAACACCGACCTCAGAGGTAGTCCAGGCACGTTGGTAGCACAAGGTGAGCGAGAGGGCGAACCGAACGCAAAGGCCCCGGGGAATGCCGGCAGCTGAAAGGCCTCAATTAGAGTGAAAGGAGTTATCTGGTATTTAAATAATTATTAGATTGAAGGAATAATCATGGGTTTGAGCTGATTTTTTTCCCCACTGTCACCCTGATGGCGTCTATAATATTATTATTCAAATGCCCACGATGCTCACTGAGAAGAGACCATGAGAGAGAGGAGAGAGTGGGGGAGAGGGGTGGTGAGCGGGGAGAGGGAGAGAGACTCATTTAATCTCCATGTGACAGGGCTGCAGGAGGTACGATTAGTCTTTTTCTTATTTCAGCTGTCACTCATGCACAGACACCGAAGATTGTTATTAGCGTATTTTATGCACACGATTTAAAGGGAAGAGAGGGTGGGCTGGGGAGAGGAGAGTTTCCTACAGAAAATAACAAGAACCAAAGGAACAGTTTAGATGTCACTGCTATACCAGCTGTGTTTGCTTCATTAATCGAATGTCATTTTTTCCCCAGACTCTGTGCTGTTACGTGAAGCTGAGTGCTGGCTGTACTTTGCCCCGGAGGGAGAGAAGGATGGTGAGAGGAGATGGAGGAAAACGGGCCTCTGCCTCTGTGTCCTCTTGGCACCCTTTTCCTGAGAAGGGGAACCAGATGAGACTGTGGCCCCCCAGCACATGTCAATACAACTCTTGGTGACCATGTCTATCTCGTTACCTTCTTTCACCATGAAAAGGGAGATCCCCTGCTTATCTCTATAAGCAATCCCTTTTATAGGTGGGTAAACCAGATCTGCTCTCCAGTAACCAAGGAGTAAGAGAGATGAGGAAATTCAGAGAGGCCCTAACAGTCCTCCTTTGCAGTGAGGGAAGAGCCCACGTTCCAGGTGGCGAAGCAGTGAGGACGGTGTGACTGGAGCTGTGTGTGGCTCTCTGCTCTGGCAACCAGCCCTTGAACCCACATAGGCCCATGACAGCAATGGACTCTACTTCCCAGATGCACAGTGGGCAGACACGGGGTGACATGCAGGGGCTGGGAGCTGGCAAGAAAGGCAGGATGGCAAGTGTTATGGGTTCAAATGTGTTCCCCACAATTCATACGTGGAAGTCCTGACCTCCAGGACCTCAGAACGGGACTGTATTTGGACATATGCGTTTTAAAGAGGGAATCAAGTGAAAATGAAGTTATTAGGGTAGGACATAATCCAAATGATTTGTCCTTATAAAAAAGGAAATTTGGACACAGAGACACTCACAGAGGAAAAAAGATGTAAAGAGATACAGGGAGAGGATGGCCACTTACAAGCCCAGGAGAGAGGTCTGGGACGGACCCTTCCTTCCTAGCCTTGGGGAGGAGCTGACCCTGCTGATACCCTGACTTCTTGCCTGCAGAACTGTGAGACAGTACATTTCTTATCTGAGCCACCCATCGGTGGTACTTTGTTACAGCAGCCCTCGAGACTAGCAGGGCACGGAGGAGTAACGTTCTCTGGCATCTTGGCATCATTTCTCTTTTAGAGAAAAGGGGTGTGTGCACAGACATGTCTAAGCATGCGTGCTTATGCCGAGGGGGTGGGCATGAGTCACCACGGGGCCCAGACACTTAGAGAGGATGTCTTACCATGTCTGTGAGGGTCAGGGCTGCCCAGCAGGCTCCCTCTTCCACCAGCTGAGCACACGGCCCGAGAAACCACTTGCTTTGCCTTGCCTGTCTTTACCCCCATGGGATTAGGTTGGGCATTTTCCCACAAAGTGGTTCTAGCCTTTTTTCCTCCCCTGCCCTGTTCTGCTCCTGCCCAGAAACGTCCATGTGTCACTTCCAGACCCAAGACCCTTATGGATATTTTGTGACTCCCATAGAGCAATGTCCCTCCAATCCCACCCCAGCTACTGCTCCCGCCTCTACGGGGCCACGGCCTTTTCACGCTGGGGAGGGTTTTCTGTTACTTTTTTTTCCCAGATCTCCCAGTGGGCTCTGACTGAGCTCTGGAAACCACACTGGCCCTCACAGGGCCTTAGCAAAACATCCAGTGTTTGTCCTCTCCCCTCACAGGCTGTAAAAGTTTGGAGTTGTCTCCCTGAATTATGAAGGGTTCCAAAGACACGCACTCACTTGAGGGGTGGTGCAGGGGAGGGGGCACTGGCCCAGTTGGCTTTGCAAAGTCAAAACAAGATTCATTACCCTGGGGCCAGGAGCAGGGAGATACACGCCTGACCCTGCAGACCTGCCCCATATGTCATGGGCCTGTCAGAAATCTCCCAGAATTCCCTTTATTATCTAAAGGTCGCCACCCGGGCAGTGCTGAGAGAGCCCAGGGTATAAACTAAACTACAAGAGCAATCAATTTCAAGCAGCTGCCTTCCCCACCACCCTGCCCCCTCCCCTTTCCATGGGCTCTGCTCTCTTCAACCCCCTGTGGAGGACAGCCAGAGAGAAGGGGCACCTTGCCAGGGCCACCTCACCCCTAGGGCAGAAAGAATTTCTGCAGGTTGTTAGGAGCAGTGGACCCCGGGAGGGAGCCTGCTCTGGGCACTACGGAGGGCTCAGAAAAGTTACCTCACTTCTCCCCTGACTCTAAGCTGGACCCTGCTTAAACCATCCTGGGAGGGGGGTTGCTACTGGGAGGCATTATGGGATTTAAAGAACAGGAAAAGGAATTCTCAGGCACCCTCAAAATCAGGCAACAGAATAAAAGTGGGGGCATTTGGGTTTGCTAAGTCAAGTCCAAATTCATGTCAGGAGACCTCATACACTAGGGCCCATGAGATGCATAATAACAGCAACTTTCATGTGTTTCTATAGCAAAAATAATTAGTAAGGAGGGACAGCTATTATTATTAACTACCTGCTACAAGGCACACTGTGCTACATTCTCTGCACGTGCAAGGAAAAATGCTGTGATCATCTTGCAAGATGAGTATTACTCTCCCCATGTCACAGACAGGAAAGTAGAGTCTCAGGAAGGTTGACAATTGGACCAGTATCATTCCGCTGGGACACAGGACCTCCCGGTGCCCATGCTCTCCCCACTATTCCACATTGCTCTGATATTCAGCATTTATTTTTCAACCAAACCCTCTTATCTCTGGTCTGGAAAGACTCACTAGAACGTTAAGTAAGACTTGGCAAGTATGTTATTTTAAAGGTCAAAACTGGAGGCTCCCATTTTGGTAATGGAGTAGGGCTGGGGGCGTGGGCAGTGTGGGCTGAGTTATGTGTTACAAGGTGTAGTCCAAGGGTCTTTCATGGCAAGAGGGTTGCTAGCTGGCAGTCACCTTTCAGAGAAATTCCAAATGACCTTTCCAAGGATCCTGGAGATGCATCTCCTGCCTTCTCACTTGTCCTTACTGTCCACGGCAGAACCAGGGAGTCTGAAGCAGAACCGGCAGGAGAGCAGACCACAGGGTAGAAAGTGCCCAACGAAATCGTTAAATAAATTACAGTTACTCCACATAATGGCATATTATGCTGCCATTAACCACCGTAATGTTTTCAAAGAATAATGACACAGCTTCAATTCACAAGCAGTGGGAGGTTAAGGGAGGAAAATAAAGGGGGGAGGGGAGGAAAATTCAAACCAAACATCAGGCATTCATCTCAGCTCTCAGGCAGTGGACCAGCCCCAAACCTCACTTACTTTCCCCTGAAGCTCTCCCTGTCTTTCTCCTCTTAAAGAAAAATCATAATGGCCTCCAGGAGTCACCAGGTAAGGGCACTTACTTCCTGTTTCCCTTGCAAACCCTGTGCTGTTCTGCTTCCAGTGGCTCCCATGGCCGGTCACTGAAACAATCTAGGGACAAGGAGCACAACCCATCATGCTGTCCGTCCTGTCATCAGGGAAAGCGGCCCTTAGTGCCAGATTAAGATACATTTTTTTAAAACTGTCCAATTCCAGAAGTCAGGGTTCCCCAAAGTTCAAAAGAGTGGGCCTCTTGATCATCAAGTCCGGTGTTGCCTCCCTGAAAATGGTCCACGTAAGACTGTCGCAGGCACTGGATGCTCAGCTGAGAGATACCCTGATGAAAACCATTGGCAGCTGTAGATTTCCTGCCACATATGTCTGGACTGCTTCATTCCTTGTGCCTCAGATCCCTTGTCTACCTTTGGCAGGCATGTGGCCAGAGTGTGATATCTACCCATGGAAACAACTTCTGTTGCCCAGATAGATTCCAGGATGGACTGCTAAGCACCCAGGTTCATGCCCTTCCCAAATTAGCTGGCTCTCCTGTCTTTGTCCGGCTTCCCTTTCTATCTGTCTGAGTCCCAATACACTGGCTCATTTGTTGAGTCCCCAGAACACCTTGCACAATTTCACCTCTGTGATCCCCTCTGGAACACCTATCTTTACCTTCTGCTTTGCCTACTCAACCCCATCCATTCTTCAAAGCCTCCCAAAGACTCCCTGTTTCCAATCACCCATCTCTCCTTCAAAGTCAATTAGAAACTGCCATTTTAGCACATACTGCATTGCAGTGTTGGCTCTCGTACGTTATTGACTATGTCCTACTCCCCCATTGAATTGGAGGCTCTTATAAGGCAGGGAATAGCCAAGTGCTTTTCTCTCAGTCCATGCTTGGTCTGAACCACGGAAAGCAGAGAAGGGAGATGAGGACACTTACTGCCTTATCTTAACTACCAGCCTGAGCTGAGACATGGTTTGAATGACAACACTCAGCTCAGTGATTTGTCATAACTGATCTTTTGGCATTCTTCTTGAATCCACTTGGTAGAGAGCAACGTCATTGGCTTGCTGGATGAGGTGGGAAGACGGATGGAGAAGAATGGGAAGATACCAGCTCTGCCTTTGAAGAAAGCCCAGTGCAGCCAGGGTTTGTGTGGGAAAAGTTTTGGCAAGAAAGCTCCAAAGCCACAAATCACATAACATCATAGATCACCTAAAAGTATATAATCCTAAATGGTCAACTGATAACATGAAGTGATCACAAGCAGAGGGGGATGGGGTGAGATTCCCCAGAAAGGTTTCAGAACAGGGCTTGTCTACAATGAGGTCAGACTCACTGTGGTGCGTGTACCCAGGCAGCAAGTACGCAGGAAAGACTAAGGGCTTTGGAGACAGACCTGGGCTCAAGTCTTGCTCCATCACTTTCTAGTTTGATGACCTTGATCATGCTTTTTAACCTTTCAGAACCTGTTTTCTCAGCTATAAAAGGACATCTCACAGGGTTGAGGTGAGAATCAATGAGACAATGGATGTGAAAGTGTTTCTGTAAACTCTGCAGCTCTGAATAAACACCAATTTCTCGAGTTTCTGTTTTCTGGAGAAACACTGTACAAGGGCATCATCTCCTTGGCAGTCACAGCTGCCCTGTATGATGGCAACAAAGGCTGAGCCGGTTTCATCCAGGTGAGGGGTGATTCTGTGTCACCACGTTCCCCAGCTCTCTGCTCCTAGGAAATGCTGAGAAGGCACTGGGTGCGGCTGGTCCCTAGTAGTCACTCTCCCTAGTCCCTTTGGCCCCACACTGCCCAGATTACCACCCAACAACTCTCATAGACTTAAGGGTGATTGAAGGGTCACTTCTGCTGCTCTTGGTTCATCCAGGAACCCTTGGCAAGAAAGAAGGAGGAAAGAAGGAAAGGAAAGCCTTCCCATGGGAGGAGGAGGAGGGGCAGGAAGAGATGTTGAGAACAGTTTCACAGGCTGGAGATCCATATCCCTTGTTCTCTACCCATACTGGTCTGGCCAGCATGTTGGGAGAAACTCCTCTCCTTTATCTTTCCCTGCTTCTCCTTCTCTCCTGTGCTTTCCTGAACTGGCAGCCAAGACTCTAAATAAAAAGCTGTAACTCCTTTTTTATGAGGAAGCTTTTTAAGCAGGCTGTGTCCCTACCTTGTGCCTTTCCACCCTCAGTTTCTATTATTTGTCTCTCTTTGTCTGAAACTTTGAGCTCTTGCAGAAAGATCCTGAGCTGTCAGGCAGCCTCTCTTAAGTAACAGGCGAGCTCACAGTTGCACACTCTAGGAGGGGAAGTGCTGGGGAGCTGGATAAAAGGGACATGTGCAGACTGCGAAGTGGTTGGCATTCGGGCAGAGGGGCAGAAGTCTGTTCACGTAAGGGACTTGTCTGTGCCAAGATGCACGCACACTCCACTCGGCTGGGGGACACTTAACACCTGGGTGGCATCAGCCCCTGGGTGAGCATGCAGAGAAGAGACCTCTGAGGCCCTTGAGGCCTCATCAACTCCTGATGTCTAGGACCCCAGCCTCACTGCGAAGGGAAAGTGAAGGGAGCAATTATCTGAGGCTGATGCAGGGAGAAGAATGTGCTGGAGGGAGTGCAGGGGGAAGGCAGGCAGGCCAGTGCAGCACGGGGACCTGGGGCAGAGAGATGAAAAGAGCTTCCTGAGTGAGAATCTGGCCCCCATGATGAATGGGGTGTGAGAGAGGAGTCTGGAAAGGGGTAAACAGCCAGGAGGGACACAGGAGGGAGGGGGGCTGAGGAGAAAGAATGCTGAGGTCAAAGAGCAAAGCAAATGCTCCTGGAATGATTGAATCAAGACCCAGCATGTTGCACACACAGATGGGATGGGTGCTCATGTGCACCCAGACATGCAGGCCTGGTCCCCTCCCCTAACCCTGCCAAGGAGTGAGTGAGTCAGCTTTGCTCCCAGACCCATTCCATGCCCTCTGCAAAACTTCTCCTGTGATGGTCTGTTCTGAGGTCCCAAGGGACCCCACTGTAATATAAACTAGCATTTGTGCAGTGACTAAGCTTTACTCTTCACTAAGAAGTTCATGACTGTTACCTCATTAATGTACCCCTCACGCAAGCCTGTGAGGGACAGATTAGCATCAGCATCACCATTTCACAAGTGGGAAGACTCGGGTGTATTGGAGGTGAAGTATTTTGTCAAAGGTACCACATGTGGAACTAGACTTGGACATAGGCTCCTGGAGTCAAGCATGTTACCCTACTTCTCTGCAGCCTGGGACTGTAGGTGTCACTACTTGATATGTCCAAGGGGAGATCCCTTACTCCAGCCATTCCTCTCTGCTTCCAGGAGGCAACGTTGCCCACACTCAGGGAAATACCATTACCACTCTTTGGGAATGGGGCGGGGTATTAGGAGCTTAACTCAGAGTTGAGTCCTTGGGGACCCCTGTGAAAGAGGAACAGACATGGCACTGGAAGTTTGTGGCCAGCCACCAACTGCCATTTGGCTCCCATCCAGACCTGGCTGGTGGGAAGGAGGGCTAGGGAAGGGCTGAGGACTGAAGCTGGCCCCTGGCGTGGCCCTGGCGATGGCAGATGGAAAGAGTCCAGAAGCAGGACTCTGTGGGCAGGGAGGCTGGGGTCTGAAGCCCCTCCCTAACTAACCTGCTGTTATCTGTGGGACAGAAAACTAGCTACCTACCGCTCCTCTGAAGACCGTGCCATTTCCACATTCCTTGCAGCCCATCCCAGAGCACAGGCAGCTCCTACTGCCGTCTTTCTCTCCCCCACTCATATTCCCCCAGCTACCCTGGCCCTGCTGCTCTTCAATTTCCAGCCCTGGCAGATCACTGATTAATTCAAGGCTGTTTAATAACCCTTCTATTTCGATGAAACAAGCTGTCTTGTTTTCTTTATTTTTAACACCGACTTTCGACTTTCGTTTCTTTGCTAAGCATCTTACTGTCATTTAAATTTCTCTGTCTCCAACCAAGCTGATAATAGACTGGAGTGAGCAGCTGCTTCCATCCCGTTTATGACAATGATTAGAAGTTAGAGCTGTGCAGAGAGCTGACCAAGTCTCGGTTCAGAGGGGTCTGCCCCTGCTTGTAGAGGGAATGCTCACTTTAACGTGATTAGGAGAATTCCGGTGCCGGGGAGACCAGGGCTTACTCCAGCCTAACCTTCCTGGCACCCTGCTCCCAGGGTAGTGGTGGGGGTGAAGGTGTGAGAGCCAGCTCTGTTTACTGTGGAATTAAGGCCAGCAGCTGAGAACCTGACACTCTAAACTTCCTTTCTCAACTTTTTCTTCTTCCTTGAATTTCCTGAGCAGCACACAGGGAGACTCAAGGTTAGAAAATCTGGAGGTGGGTGGTGACCTCAGCCATCACCTGTATACCTTTCTGTGCCACACAGGAATCCCTTCTTGAGACCTGGTCAACAGCTTCCAACCTCTGCCTGAATTTTCCAAATGATGTGGATGGAGCTCGTTCCCTTCCCAGATGGCCCTTTCTAGGGTTGGATGGCTCTGGTTAATTTCTCTTCTGCCCTGTGTACTTCTATTTAACTTGTGTGACAATTATTTCTGTGCAGACTCTTCCTTCCTGGGCACATTGTAGGCTCCTCAAGATCCAGCATAGTGACTTGCCTCCCTCCCTTAATACTTGGCGCATAGTAAATATTCAATAAACATTTGTTCAATCACATAAAATAACATTCAAAAATCTCCTTGCAAGCAATGTGTCCTTCTTCTACCTGGGCAGGCCCCTGGTGAAGCTTCCCGTTTTTCTCTACCTGGACAAGTGTTCTGCCTCTTCCTGTCCTCAGGCCAGAAATGGCTGCTTCCATAGGAGCCAGGCCCCTCCTCTTTCCCCTAGGCCCCCAGAGACTACACAGCTGGTGGAAAGCTTGGCCAAGGAAACTGGCGGTACCAGTGGCAGCCAATCAGGTGGCCTGGACTAGGCCTTCTGCATCCCAATGCCCCCCTCATTCCCACTGGGCTGGTTGTGGCTGCCTGAGAATGTGCCCAGGTGCGGGGCACCCAAACCCTGGCTGGTCCAACTCTCCCCGGCAGCCTCCCAGCCGGCAGTCTGCAGACAGCTGCTGGGGTCATTGTCTCACCCTCTTCAACTGTGAATGCTGAGTCTATAGAGACCGAAACACAAACAGTGCCCACAGTGCCTCTTGGGAAAGGAGAGGCGGCTTGGCCTTGCCAGAGCCACTGACTGTGCAAATAGCAAGGCTTGCTGTGCATGGGGGAAAGCTGGTTGGGGCTATTTAAGAGGGGGGCCTCCCTACACCACACTGCGCAGCACCATGGAGAGGCAGTCGGTGTGTACAAAGGGCCAGCAGACTGGCAGAGAAGGGGAGAGGTCCCTTCTCCGGGAATACCACCTCACTGTGAGGTGCCTGCCTGCTCAAACAGGAGAGGTCTCTGGGCATGAGTTCAGGGAATGACAGCCTGGCAAGAGAAGGTGGCTCAGTGGTCAGATCGAGAGGGTGTGCTGAGCTAGGCTGGGGCAAAGGAGCCTGCTCTAAAGGAGGGCAGTGCCTGGCCTCTCGCCATGTGACTCAGGGCAATCTGCTCCCCCAGGGTGGACCTGGGTTTCACATCTATGACGTGGGCCTGGGAAGAAACTGTAATGAAATGCTCTGAAAACACTTTCCCCAAGTACCCTACACAGAACACCTGTTCCTTTTGTAATTCGAACTGTTTTCTTAATAATATCTTAGAAGAGAAAATGAGGGCACCTTGTCACGCTCATTCTCCACAGCTGACGTGAAGATAGTACTCTTGAACATACAAGGCTCTTTTCTCTGAGAAATGCCCTCCCATGCTCTGTACTTCCAACCAGGGATAGGGCTCTTGTGTTTCAGCTGAGAGGGCAGTGGGGAGCTTCTTGGGCTAACAGAAGACAGCTAATATAGCTCCCAGACCTCCTGCTGCGTTCTGACCAATAGCTAGAGCTGGCTGAGGATCTCATCCTTGAGCCCGAGGATCTCATCCTTGAACCCCAGGGTCTAGCTTGGGCTCTGGGACCCAGCTCCTGCTAATATTTTTCATGCCATGTCTGCCTCATCCATACCAATGCTCTGAGGAGCTCTGTCTGCAGAAAGATGTAGGCCCATTGAGGCAGGTAGGCAGAGGCCCCTGACATCTGCCCCTTCCCCTGCTATGGGAGGTTGACTCCCAGAAAAACACCACTTTCCCAATTCTTTGACAGGATCGTTCATCCTACTCTTAGACCTGAAGACCTCGGGTCTAAGAGTGGTAGGAACCAGGGTAACGAATTCAGAACTCAAACCATAGCTCCCTGGTCAAATGCTAACAACAAGCAGTGCACCAGTTGCCTCCCTCCATTTTCCAGTCTCCACTCAGTCCGCAGCCTTTTATCTATTTTTATATATGAAAACCTTTAGCACACAGATCTTCTTTAAATAAAGTCTTATTTTTCTCACAAAGTTCCAAACAAATTCATGGAGAGAGAAGAAAAATGTCCCTGGCTTGGCTTTATTCCTGCTCTCAATTTTAGAATAGGTTTGCAACAATTGTCCTTTCTCCAACCCCCCTCACCATCTCGCTATGCCCGGCTCCAGGCACAAAAGCAAGCGAAGGCCCTTGGAGAGACCTGAAAAGCAGTCATCCCCACCGTACAAATGGAGAAACTGAGGTGCTGGGTGAAGGAGCCAGCTCTCCTAGGGCCTTGTGGCTCTGTCTTGTCTCCCTCCCAGGACCAGGGAGCAAATGGTGGGAAGGTGAGAAATCTTCAGGAAGAAGGAAGAGCAGAAGTGTGAAGGCAGGCCCTTTGTCCCTGCACATTAGGACCCTATTCTGACACCACTCTTCCTGACCATCTGTTCTGACCCTCTGGGTGGGACTGGAACCCAAACCTCCAGCCCCAGGGTGAGGGTGTGGCTTCCCAGCTTCACAGGCTGGTGGTCCAAAGATCTTTTTCTCGAAGCCTCTCACAGCTGGGTCCTGGGCCCAAAAAGCTGACCAGCTTCACACCAGGGGGCTGCTCAGAGTGGGGCGGTAGACTTGAATTTTCCTAATTTCCTGGCTAAAACTCAGGGGGGTGTTTGCCTAATAGAAACCCTAGTGGTGTGATTTTTAATTCCACAGAGAGTTAGGGACTTGTCAGGATGTCTAGGCAGCTGGGGGGGGGGGCAGTCTTGTCAGGGTACTGGAAAATCCTGACCACCTCTCTCCTGGGAACACCACCACCACCCACCATCACCACTGGGGAGCTGGAACCACCAGGGAGAGTTCCCTGACCCAGAGCAGGGCTCTCCCAGGGCGAGGACAGGCAAGGAGCTGGGGCTTTCTGTCTGGCTTAGGGCTGGGCTCCCATTGACAACCCCCAAGTTCAGAAAACAGGCTCTTCCCCCTCAGGTATCTTTGTTAGTCAGGAGTAAGACAGGGAAGCTGGGGGACCAGCCCTGGGCACTGGAGGTCACAGGCCAACGTAATATTTACCCAGCTCAATGAGGTCTTTGGCTTTTATGAAGCAGGAAAGCACTTCAAAGCAGCAACATCCCCTCCTGCCACTTGTCTGCCCCTGTCCTCCTGCCTCTGAGGGCAGGCCAGGCAGTTTTACCCACCCTTTCCTCTCCTCCTGAACTTTCCACCCTCTCTACCTTAAAGGGTGCCTTGGACCCTGCCTCCTAATCAGAGAGGGTCAAGGGCTTGCCCATCGTTGCAGAACAATTACAACTGCTGGGCTTCCTTGGCACTCGAGCCTGGCCTACCTGTCTCTTGTTTACTCTGAGAGTGAGTCATCCACCGCGTGGATGGAGGTTAGGGCACTCCTGGGTTACAGCTTTTCATGGAAGCCCGCATCGCAACCACCATAGCAGGCAGGCAGCAGAAACTGAGGGGTAGGAAGAAAATTCTGGATACTAGAGGGTCCTGGCTCTTTACATTAACGGTGGGTGAAGGTCATAAACTACTCTTTAGAAATATATATATATGTGTGTGTGTATATATCTCCACATATTTCTTGAAAGCATAAACTTTCAGGGGTTTCAAAGGCCTCCTAAAGCCCAAGAATGGCCCCTGGCTCTGTCCATCCCAGTACAGGGTTCTCCCCCACCCCAGACTCTTCAAGGAGCAAGGACAACACTACCTTCCATGATAAGGTTAGAAGTAATTTTTAAATTGAGTTGAAGTCTGCCTCCTCCGGACCTGCCTCCATGAGTCCTGCGCCTACTTTCTGTGCAGAAGCTTTGAGTGGTTCCTTCTCCAGGCAGCGGACAGATGGCAGAGAAGGCTGCTGAGTGGGCTCTCCCGCTCAGCCAAGGGGTAGGGGTAAAACTCGAATTTTCTCTCTGGTGGGATCCACTTAATGTGTTCATTCAGATAAGAGAGGGTGAATTAACAGCAGGATCCTGGACACCAATATGTGAATACAGATGAGTAACAACATTTCCTGATGAACCACACTGCCAACACCAGAGACCGGAAAGGGATGCAATTTACATAGAATACAATGTGAAACCCTAGGGACTGGGGACTGGGGATCTTGGTGTAGGACATTGACTAACAGAAAACAAACTCAGTGTTGTCAGTTTACAACCTGTGGAGGAGAATGAGGGGTAGCTTAGGGGTAGTTTAAGAGGCTGAAGAATGAGCCAGGTTAGTCATTTTCGACAGGAAACTGTGACGTTCTCAGGCACCTGAGTCTGTCTCCTGGCCTTTCTTTATCAGCACTACAAGTATTTGGCTCATCTCCAAGGCGCCTTCCGTGGTCTAGAGCAAAAGCTTCCAGAGGCTTCTGCATTTTCACTTCCCGAGTCCCCAGCCCACATTTAACTCCACTCTGCTTATACTAAGGTTCTTTGGGGCATTTGGCTTATGTACTTCTCCCTCCCCCTAGGACATTGTACCTTTCTTGAAGGTTAAAACCTATTACTTTTTCATTTTGTACCAGGTGCTAGCACATCCTTAGCACTACATAAGTGACTGACTTCTATATGTTCAAACTGAAAAGGATTGCAATTCCTGCTTTCAGTGTCTTCGGTTCACTGCAAGGACAAGAAGTGTGGTATACATCTCAAATGTGAGGGTTAAAGGTGGAGGGGATATTCTTTTCCTCTGTCCCCCCATCTCTAAACTAAGGGGGTAGGTAGGCTGTTTAAATACAAAATGTGAAAGCCTGTGAGTTTAATTCCCTGAACAGTGCGGGCAGCACAGGAGTACCTCTGTCAGAAACCTCTATAGTCTCTCAAAGCTTCAGAGAGAACGTGTGTTAGGTGGGGCTGGGGGTGGGGGGTGTCACAGAGGAGAGAAGTTCATTCAAGGGCTAATCACTCTGAGCCCCAGGACCCCTCCCCGCCTTCCTTCTCAAAGGCAGTTGAACTTTCCAAGGGCAACTCAGCTGCCTTTTATCTCTCATACCAAAAGTAATTTTAGCTAAGGAAAAGCAGGATTAAACTTTCATAACGCGATACATTTATCTTGTTTTCCTTTTCTCCCTCCTCTTTCCCTCCTGCCCCCACCCCCGCCCCCTGCCTTGACCCCAGGTAAATTTGAGCCAAAGGGAAGCCAAGATTAAATATCAGGGGTTGGTATCAGACATGAGGAGATGCTACTTTCTGGCCCTCTGCCGGCCCCATAACTTCAATATTTTTCCATACCCCCTTAGACAGTTATTATCTCCTCAGATGAGAAAAGCCTCTGGACTCTGCTCTCTCTCCATATTGTCCTCTGCTGAAATGAAAGGGGGAATTATAATTCAGAGAAAGGCTCCCACAGAGAGAAGGAAGACAAAGATTAAATCAGCGATACAACCTTGACAGGCCTTCAGTTCCTGAAAGGTCTTTCTAAAACAGTCTCCTAAGGAACAGTTTGGCCACCACCTGGGAGGGGCTTTCAAGTCGTCCTTTAGGGAGTTGGGAGGAGGGAAGGCATGTGAAGGCACCTTGGGGATGGGCCAAAAACTTCTATTGCTAATAGAGAGGCAAGGGCCTCTTGGCAGGCCAGCCTGCAGACTGTACTGCCTGCTCCCTTGAGAAGGTAACCCCCTCCCTGCCTCATATCCCAGAGGCATCCTGTAGGGACAGGCCTCTCCCTGAGCTACTCACCACCCCGGGGAACCCTGCTTAATGCTGCAGGCGCCTTTCTGCTCCCCTGCAACCAGACAGGGGCCCGGAGGTCCTAATGGCAATAGGACTCTACCAGCTGTGGTCTCTGGGTAGTGACAGCTGGTAGTTTCTAATATATCTCATCTATTTTTTTCTTGTCTTAAAAAAAAAAAAGCACAAAAACCACTGTTTAGAGCCAAGTCTGATTTTCAGGAGCCCCCTCTAGTGGAGATAACCTGCTACTTCAGTCTCCCAGTTCAGCCGGTAGGGAACCTCCCTAGCTTGGGAAAATTGTTAAGAGCCCCCTTCTGCTTGGAAGGGTCTTTCCCACTTGCTTTCTGTTTTAGCTCTTAGCTCTTTCTGCCTCATTCACAGTGTTCAGTCTCTCTGCCTCTACCTTTCCTTTCTGTCACCCTGCTTCTCTCCGTTTATCTGTGGCTGTTTCTACATCATGACTTGCGTCTTTCCATGCGTGCCCTGGCTCTGGCATCTTGGTCTGCATCTTTGGTCCATCTGCTTCTTTTCCCCCCTGAAGTTCAGGGTGCCAGGTCCGATGAGCTGGAAATGCTTCGACAAGGCCTTTGATAGAGTGGCCTAATCTCAGAAGGCCAAAAGAGGGTCCCATAGGCCAGATCCACAGTGAGAAACACTAGGAGAACTGAGCATTCCTGGAGGAAAATGGGACTTTGGAAAAAACTCCCTTCCCCACCTCCATTCCCCAAGCAAACCTGGGTGTCCTGGGGCGATGCATATGTTTGAAGGGGTCTAGAACCTGAGCTTGGAGTTCCTGTGGTGGAGTCCAGAGTGAAGCCAGCTACCAGTTCTCCCTACTGTCCTGCCTGCTTCCTGGCCCCTGACACGTACCCTGCCATGAAGACTACTGGCAATGCCAGGGTGAAGGGACAGCTGGCAGGGGGTGGGAAGAGGGTGCCAGTGCCAGGGAAGCGGGAGAGAAAAGGGTAAGTGCGAGCCAGGACTGCACCTGGGGCTGAAGCTGGCAAGGGGAGACAGAAGGAACACTTTGCTGGGGCGAGAGAGACACACGGAAAACACTTGCTGGTCCTCTAGGTTTCTGAGAGATATCCTCACCCAAGTGAGGATTTGGCCAGGGCAGGGCAGGGGGTTAATGGTTAACCAACTGTGAGAGCAGGGAACTTTTGTACTGCTCAGGCCTAAGCCTTTCTTTCAGTTCCCCGCCTTCCCCCCCTTCCTTTATTTACACTCTTACCCAGTAGGGACCCTGCTCCCGACAAAGAACTTTCTCGCCTCTATTTCTGCCCTCAGTTCCAGATGGAATAATGTGGAGCTAGATAAAGAAGTTCCATATGCCCCATGCCAGGGAATGCCCCCTCCACCACAGTGCCTGAGGGCTAAGCTCAAGAGAAAGGGGGGGTCTCCATTCTGAGTATCCATCCCTCCCTTGGGACCAGCTGTTTGACCCTGGAAAGAACTGCCTTTCTCTCTGTCTCCACAGGGCTCACCTTTAGAAATGACCAAAAAAGAAGTGGACACACACCCACCCTCATTTACTCTAATCGGGCATGAAATCTTTGTAACTAAGTGAAAAAACTGTTTCCCATAAGGGAATCAGTTCCATTCATCATTGTTTGAACTGAGCATATGTGCAGGGGGGGGAAACAGAATATTCCCATATAATGAATTCATAGCAGACTGCCCCTGGGTGAGGGTGGTAGTGATGGGGGTGTTGCACGTGAGCTGTAAAAATCTATAGCA
>VMDR010003128.1:58602-77202 GCA_007922815.1 Macrotus californicus
TGGGGGGTGGGGGGTGTTGTTGCTGGAGACAGAAATAGCCTCCCCGACCCCAAACCCTGTATCTTGGGGAGTCAGCCATAGAAAAGGAGGCAGGAGAGAGACTATAAAACCCCCAAACAGTGACAATTTCAGAACCATAAATATTTCATAGTACCTGAACAGGCGGGTTCAGGCTGCTGCCAGCTGCTGCCCTGTATATTTAACTATGTCACTGGTTTCCCGTCCCGCTCGTGTGCGTTTTCTTGTAACATGCCCATGAAACAAAGATTAACAGAATCATCAGAAGTGTTTGTAGATGGAAAAGAGGCCTAAGAGAGAAGTAGCTGTTCTTTGAGGGTTTTCTTTTCAACCTCATTTTGAGCACAAACTCCAGTAAAACGGATGGTGAACTTTTATATTTCCCACATCTGCAACTTTTGATGGTCAAGAGGTTGGAGGGTGAATGTTCCCTGGTGCTTTGGGGACAGCGGTAGGTGTTCAGGCCAGCTCTGACAGGGGCCACCAACCTTGCGATGACATGGTTTTGTCAAGGCAGTGGGACGCGCAGCACCACCATTTACTCTTCATTTAGGTTTGGGCTAAAAGGCCAGCCAGCCTCCTGCACTGCTCCAATCCAGGCTGTGAGAAACCTTGGTTCTTACGTCCTGTCAAAGGAGAGGACCAAGTGGGATTCTCTTGCTGCAGTTGGGCTCCCTGCACAGAGGAGACTTTCTGGGACTTTACCAGGTCAGATCTTGCTGCTCCTCAGCACCACCTCCACTGCACATCACTCCAAATGTCAACTGCTCTGCAAGCCAATCTGCCCCATCATAATGCAATTTGCAGAGGACAGTGAGGGCACAGAGAGGGCAGCCTGCACTGCCCTCCCTTTATCAGCGGGACCCTGAAGAGGGTCAGCTGGGAGTGGGTGGTGAATGAAAGGAACACTGGCAATGAGGGCAAGTTCCAGGATGAGGAAGGGTTGGGGAGAAAAACAGAGATGCCAGGTCAAAAAAGGGGTTAGAGAAGCAACCTGGCTAAGGTATCTTGACAGATGCTCTCTCAGTTTCCTAGGTTACCTCCCTTCTCTGCCACACCTCTACCCCCCAGGCCAAGGAGGAGAGATCACAGGCAATTAGTTCAAATGGTCCTTTAGTGAGGTGAGGGCGGAAGTTCTTCTCTCTTCTAGCCAAGACGTAAGACACAGGAGAGAGGGCTGCTAGCAACTCCAGGAGCTTTCTAGGATGAGCGCACAAAACTTGTGCATTTCGATCAGGAAGAGCTGGATTCGTCCAGCCAGAGCTATCTCTTCCCCTTGCTCTCTCTCTCTGTTGAAGGCCCCAGAATCCTCAGTCTGCACAGAGGGAAGAGGGAAGTTTCAAGGTCTGAGAAAGAAGCCAGGGTGGTGGGGGGAATAGGGGGGGTGGACTTGCCACCCTGCCAGGAGGGGAGTGCTGAAGCTGACTCTGCTCCCTAAATGCCCAGCCCTGCGCAGATGCTCATAAACCTCATCCACTACGCTCCAGAACACAAGGAAGAGAATGAATGGGTCCCCAAACGTCTGCAGGTTCCTACAAGCTGCTGAGCCCCCTGACCACTGCCTCAAGCTCCAGCTGGCAGCCCCAGTCCCTCAGACTGGTCGTGTCCTAGGTCTCTTGCATAGTCACTGCTGGTGTGTCACTAGATCCCCACAGGAGACCTGCCCATATTTCCACTGCCCACCTCAGTGGGCTCTCATTCTAGACTCTTAATTGACCTAGAACCCCAAATCTTTTACCCTCACCCTATTATCTCTATCGCTCTGGACCTGAGTTTGAATAGGCAGCTCCTCCTAGGGCAAGGGTCATGGCAAATAGGTAGACATTCGTCTGGGATCTGAAATGACAGCTCTGGTGCCTCTCTCTTTGGCCATCCAGCTCACGATTAACATTTATAGAGACTACCTGTAGGATGGATCAAAAGGGCTAGAATTTTCTAAGATCCCCACATCACTTGTGGGGTGGAGCAAGAAGGCGTCCACAGAAGGAGCCCCTTGTATCCTGAGCAAGCTTCCACTTCAGTTCCCACCCCTCTCCTGCTGCTCAAAACCAGGGAAGGTGCTCATGGGTGTGTGCACCACGAGGACTGACGGAGGAGGTAGGGGGCACCTCTCCCATTCAGCGCCTTGGACCCGCTCCCTGAGCCTGTGGAACCCGCGCAGCGTTCCTCTTCCATTCTAAGTCCCCGGGATCCCAAAGAACAGCCAGTGGCCACCAGGGACTCCGGCACTGGAGTGAACGCCTCCAAACCGAGCTCTGGCCACAGTGGCCCTGGGCTCTCTTGCTCCAAACCGAGCTCTGGCCACAGTGGCCCTGGGCTCTCTTGCTCGTGCCATCGACGCCCGCGTTGGGCTCCAGCTCTCGGGACAGCCCCGCCGTCCAAATGCTCCCCAAAGCCGCAGAGCGCCGGCAGGTGCGCAGGGAAGGCGCGCCGCCGAGCGTCGCCGCCGCCGGCGGCAGCCAGTGGCCGGGAAGCCAGTGGCCGGCGGGGAAGCCCGGTTGGGCAGCGGCTCCAAGTCCGCCAGTGAAAGTGGCGGAGCCCGCGCAGGGACTCGCCGCTCGCAGCCGAGCCCAGGAATCAGGGGCCAGGACCCGGGAGAGGCGCCTGGGAGCGGGAGGAGCCGCCGCGGGGAGTGCGGGTGTCTGGGGAGAGGGCGGAGGGAGCCGGCAACCAGAGCGCCGCTTACCCGGCTCCGAGACGTCCGTCTGTCCTCGTGTCTTTGGTCCGTCCGCCTCGGCCGCCGGCTGCCAAGGGCGGCGCGCTGCCCCTCTCGCGGCCCACAGCTCGCAATCACGGGGAGAACCACATCCACATGGAGTCGAAATTCATTAAAATCCACGTCAAGCCACCAGCCACTTATCTGTATTCCTAAAGTGGCCCCTCGGTCTCCTGTCCGCGCGCCCCTCTGTCCCTATCGCCCCGCAGCAGCCCCAGCGGGCGCTTGTCCCTGGCTCGCGGGGGGATCTAGGAGGCACCGAGGGGGCGTAAGGGGGTGGCTGGCGGTGTCTCTCCTGGGGAAGCAGCCGAGCCCCGGCTGTCTTCAGATTTTTCCAGCACGACTTTCCGGGCTCCTCTGACATCAGCAATCTCGGCGCTTCCTTCCCTCCTCTCTCCCGGTTCGCTCACAGTCCCATTTCCTCCGGGAACCGGGCTTTCTCAATCTATGGGGAGGTCTGCTGCGCTCGCGCTCCCCGGCTCGCGCGGGCTACCTTCCGATCGCTCGCCCTCCCGGCTGAAGAATTCCCAGCAACTGCGCCCAGCCGCCCTCCCGCTCCAGACTGGCGAGGACGACGCTCCTCCCGGCAGCTCCGGCTCCAGCGGTGGCGGCCGTGGCCAGGCTCTCCTCGCCGGCCTCCCTCCCTATATTACCAGGCAGCTCATTATCATAGAGGCCGCGCGCCTTAACCCCTTCCCTGCCGGGCGCGCCCGCCGTGCAGGGGCCGCGCCCGCCGCTGGCACCGCCCGCCGCCGCCAGCCCCCTGTCCCCTCCCCCGCCTTTCCTGACTTCCTCCTTCGCCAGCTGTCAACAAAGAAGAAGCACGTTTAGCTTCGGGAGGCCGCCCCCCTGCCCGCCCAGCGCCCAGCTCAGCCCGGACCCACCGGCCACCTTAAGTGGCAAGGGGGCACGAAAATCCTCTGGGGCCTGGGAATTCGGGTGCAGGCCTGGCCAGCCCAGCTAGCTTAGCCCGGGTGCAGGGAGAGCTCAGGACCTACGCAGTGGGGGACTCGGGCTTCCCTACCCTTGGCATCACCTGTCACCGAGCACAGCCTGCACACCTCACTCTTCATCTTTAATTTGAGTGTGGAGTGAGTGGGGCGGAACCGGCCTTGCCTGACGAGGTTGACACGGGGTCTCGGAATCCGTGGGAGCAAATTTCTTCTGCTGGTGAATTTCAGAAAGCCAACAAGCTGTCAAATGAGGTTTGAAGTTATTAATTACTATTTTCATAACGCAAAGATGAGCCTTGCTCGGAATCTCAAGCTTCCAGCTCTGTTAGTGATACCGGGCGTCTGGCAAGCTGAGAGGACCAGAGGGGAGCTTTCTATATCCAGACTCAGGGAGCTTGCCTGGCAGGAGAATCAGAGAGGTGGCTGTAAGATAACTTATTTTAATAACCTAACGTGAGAGGTTTCTGGATCCGGATGGCCATGCCTCGGTGTCCTTGCGACCACTAATTAGACACCGTAAAGTGTCTCGGTATCTCGGTGGCCTCTGGACGTGGCTTTCCGAAAGGGGCCTGCAAGCCAGACCCCAGCCAGCTCGCAGGATCTGCGTAGTCCCTGCTGGAGATTAGTGCACGGAGAGTTTACTCTACACGTCCAAGTATTCTGATAAGCTTCCTCTACTGCCCTCTCCTGGCCGCAGCCTTCAGTGATTAAAAACAGGAAAAAATTTACTCCTGAAACTCTGAAGGGAGTCGTATGAAATTCTCAGAGCAGTAGGGGCCTTAAAAAAAAAAAAAAAGAAAGAAAGAAAAATAAATTTAGACTCATCCTCATCTTGCACAGTCGCCCATTCAATACAGAATTGGGGGAAATCTCAGCGTTACTTCATCTACAGAAATAATCTAATTCTTCAAAAGTTCTTTCTTCATTATAATTAGCTGAAATTTGCCTCCCTGGGACTTTCACTGATTATTCCTGGTTGTGTCCTGTGGAGCCACAAAGAATCTAAGCTGTCTTTCTTGATCCACACCCATTCTTTTCTCTGAACTTCTTTAGCATTTATTGTTGGCACTCCTCCACACAATTGTCATAAGTACCCTATATTATTATTAATTTCTTTTTATAAGTAGAGCTTATCTCCCCATACAGACAGTCTAGCCTACTTTCTTTTTTCTGGGTAGACCACATCTAAACCACAACTTGTTGAGAAAGATGATTTGAAGAAGGTGCTAGAAGCTTTTGGAACAACATTCTCGCATTTGTATGACACTTGGAACATCAGTCTGGCCAGCTACACCTAAGACAGCCAGTGGTAGGGTTGGAAATAGCAAGGTGATAAAGCTGGAAGCTGACAATTAGGGCCTCTGGGTGTAAATCAAGTGCTGTGTGACCCTGACATAGGCCACATCTCTACCCCATGCCTCAATTTAATTGCATCTTAGGAAGATTATAGTACAATTTAAGTGCTTAAATTGTATGAATACAATTGTGTGAATAACCACCCCATGGTCCAGAAATAAATCCTGAATGAAGAGCAAGAGAGGATAAAATGAAACAGATTCCTTCACTTCTGCCATCCCTCACTCCTAGGCTTCCCTTCCCTTCCCGAATAAAGAGAGAGAAAGAGTGAGGGAGAAAGAGAGAGAGAAGACAGGCAGCAGAATACATTGCAGGCAGCATGGCAGTGACACAGTGTCACCCAGTTCCCATATCACCACTGAGCAGGGTCTGAGATCAGAGTCCTGTGAGATTATGGCAATGCTTGTGGTCGAAAAACAACGGAAAGAACCCTGACCTGTCCAATGGGAGGTGCCCTGGATGAAGTAGCCTTAACATCTCTGGGCCTTAGTTTGTCCATCAGTAAGATGTGAATGTCTCCATCAATCTTCAGACAGTTAAAGGAATTCAAATAGACATATTCTATAATATTAGAAGAATTAAGGGTATCATTAAAATGGAAATTATTTGTTCATATTTTTAGTCCTAATAGGGTAGAGAAAATATGGATCTTATTAGTTAAGCACATAATCACAACAATACATCATGAGAATAAAGAAAAGAACAACTCAGGTTCACGGTTGATATTTAGATATAACATCCTCCTAGGCAATGGCAATATACATGAGGCTTGGTCTTTAAAGGTGCTCAGATAACCTCATTTCTTTCTCTACTGGATATCAACTCATTCATTTATTTATTCCACCAATATTATTTATTAAAAGTGAATTTATTAGATTTCTGCCTTCAATGAAATTATATATGGTACATAATTATCCCTTCCACATGTTTTTATATTTTTAAGAAAAACATGCTAATAATCAAGCAGGTTCTCTACCTCTAGGCTTGTCTGTGTCTTCCTGGGATTTGAGTTTTCTGATATCTGTCTGGACTTTGATGTTCTCTTCACCGTCCCATCCAACTGATGTCAAACCGCAGCCCTTGGGGGATTCACCAAGCTTTTGCACAGTGACTGGCAGACTATCCTCATTTCCATGAGGAGGGACAGCCGCAGCCCAGTCCACTTCTGGGAAAGTCATGGGTATTTAATAAATATTTATCAAATGGATGGATGGATGGTAATGTGTTTGTCTTATTGGGTTGACCAAAAAGTTTGTTTTTTTCCCTGTAAGCTGGCTCTAGTAGCACTTAGTTGTCTTTAACTTCATTTGAAACAATTTTGTTAGATTATGTTGACAGCTGTTATACCAGTACACATTTATAAAAAACTTATCACAATTGGTGAATTTTTGTGTAGTCATTTTAATATCAAAGATGGAAGAAAATACGCCACCTTTTTGGCATATTATGCTTTATTATTTCAAGAAAGGTAAAAACACAACTGAAATGCAAACAAAGATTTGTGCCATGTGTGGAGATGGTTCTGTGATTCATCAAACATGTCAGAAGTGGTTTGCGAAGTTTCGTGCTGGAGATTTCTTGCTGGATGATGCTCCGTGGTCGGATAGACCAGTTGAAGTTGATAACTATAAAATTGAGACATTAATTGAAAACAATCAACTTTACACCATGTGGGAGAGGGCCAGCATACGAGGACTGCCCAGAAAAAGTCCAGCCATTGGTAGTATAATGAGGACAGTTTCTGTGACGTTGATGTGAGGCAGCAGCCAGGGAGAGTGGACTGGAATGCACATGCGTGAACAATGACAACTTCATTGTGCTAGTCAGTGGGGGCGGTAGATACTGTTGAGTGAACATGTGCACTGTGTGGCCGTCGCATTCCAGATGACAGAGCATGTAGAGCAACAGATGTGCATCAGATTTTGTGTTAAGCTTGAACATTCCTCTGTGGAAACTGTTTGGATGATTCAGAAGGCCGCAGCTATGGGCAACTGGTGATTGGCAGCTTCATCATGACAATATGCCTGCTCATGCATCACGTCTCATGCAGAATTTTTTGGCGAAACATCAAATCTCCCAAGTGACTCGGCCCCCGTTCAGCCCAGATTTAGCGCTCTTCAACTTCTGGCTTTTCCCAAAACTAAAATGACTTTTGAAAGGGAAAAGATTTCAGACCATCGATGAGATTCAGGAAAATATGTATGGGTTGCTGATGGCGGCTGGGAGAACTGTGTGAGGTCTCAAGGTGCTTACTTTGAAAGGGACTGAGGCATCATTGTCCTGTGTACAATGTTTCTTTTAACTTGAATCTTCTTCAATAAATGCCTCTATTTTTCATAGTACGTGGCCGGATACCTTTTGAACAGACCTTGTACTCAAAATATCCAAATCAATAACATTATTGGGGAAAATGAAAGATATGTCTTTTATTTTACAGAAAAAAATATAGGGATTTTTTGGCCAACCCAATATATAAAATCATCATTTTAGGAAAATCCTCAAAACCTCAGCAGGGTTCTTCTCCACCCTAATCTCCCTACCTCCACCAGTCACACAGTGCTCCTGGAACCTGTTCTTACAGTCATTTGTGGCTCCCAGGCCCCAGGCCTCTTCTTTGCTTGTCACTAGATGAGTGGCTGGGGGAAAAGGATAGAAGTGGGAGAGAACAGGGCAACAGCATTCTGGAATGCAGCTGAATTTTCCCTGGGTGAAACAAGTATGAATTTCTCCTGCAGAGGGCAAGTCTGGCTGAGCAGGCCTCCTCAGGCCCTTGGAAACAAGTCTTAGACTTTGGGGAGAATAGGCCCCAATGGGCAACTGGCCGATGCCATGGGGAGTCCTCTCTCTGTCACAGCAGCAGCTCCAGCCCCACAAATAGATGCCCGTACGGGTAGCCCCTTGGATCGCAGGAGGTATTTTTGGTGCTGGAAGCTGGCCACAATCTGGCAGGCTTTCAGCATTAAGTCTGCTTGCTTAGGGTGGGGGTGGGGGTGGCAACCCATCAGTGCTCAGCATGGGAATGCTGTCTGCGAGTGTGTGTGCATATATTTAGGGTGCCTGGAGCAGAATGGGGGTTGGGCTTGGGAGACTATGTTCCTGGACCTGTGGCCTGGAGGCCAGTGGGCTTGCCAGTGTCAGCATGTGACCTTTGAGGGAGAGATCTCTCTTCCTGGGCTGGCATCTGGCTCTCAGAGCTGAGACCACGGACGCCACCACCAGCTTGATCGATCTGTGGTCTAAACTGTACATTATCTTTCACTTGCCCCAACCCCAAGATTGCCCCTCGTGGGTGGGCCCTCTCTCTCCCATGCCACACTTCAGCTTCTCCCAGCAGACACTGTCAGGCGGCTGCAATGCAGAAGCAGCAATCGCCTTACCCCCCACATTGTTGGGAACAAAGGGATTCGTCTGATGGGCCAGACAGGAGTGCGTGGGCCAAGTCCCATGAATGGAAGGGAGAGCTGCTGGGATGCCAGCGTGGCAAGCCTCAGCCTGGGCTAGGGGGACAGGGGCCCGGGGCACACACAGCAACAGAGCACCTGCTCCAGGATTCTCAGCACCATTCATAAAGATGTGCCCCCTCCTCTATCCTCCCCACTCATCCCTTCACAAATCCCACTTTCCTATGTACTTTAAACAGTAGCAAGCCTGTTAAGGCTCCAAATCCAACAAGGCGGGATTTTATTCCTTTCTTGCTAAACCTCCCAGAAGTGGAGCTTATGTCTCTGTATACCTCTCCCTCTTTCCCTAACACCCCTCCCTCTCTCCATCCATCCAGAATGTTGCTCTGGAAAAAGGATAGTCTCTGTGAGGCCCAGCTAGCCACAGCTCTAAACCTATTTAAATGGGTCCCTGGAACAATTGCCAGAATCCTGCAGTGCAAGGTAAGGTGGGGGCAGGGGAGGGGGAAGGGCTCTGGACTCAAACGGGCTTCAGGCGAGGCTGGTGAGGGCTGAGTGAAAGCTTATGACTTTTGTCTGTGCTCTATGCATAGCAGTGAGGGTCTGAGAAAGGGTATTCCACCATTATTTTTTAAAAAAGAGATTTCCGAAATGGAAACATCATCCATTTGGTCATGTAATCCCTGGCTAAGTCTCTCAGTGCCCCAGTTTCCTCATCTACTACGTGGAAATAACATTCTTTGCCTTGTAGATTCTGCTTCACAAAAATCAAATAAGATACCGGCTGGGAATTTGAAAACATTTTATAACGCATGGGTTGTCTTACCATCTACAAGTTTCTTCCAGAGCCAAACTCACTTCTCGACTGCTGTGACTTCAGTTCATTCCCCCCTTCAGTTTTCAATAGCTGACTTGTTAGATATACTCTTTGCATCAGGGGTGGCCGCATTATTTCCCCATCACTTCAGGGTCCCTCTTTCTCCCCCATGCCCCCACTGGAAAATGCTACAGACCCAAAAGGACTCTGTCCAGTTACCTTCCCATGTGGACTCACAAAGCACGTTCATGCTGGAGCTGGCTCTCATTGCCAGGCAGTCCACATGCACAGCTTCCCCTCCCAGGCAGACAGAGAGGAACAGGAGTGCCCGTGATGCCTCGGAGAACACCCTTCTACTGAACAATAATTACAATGGCATGGACCCTCGTTGCCTGAGATGTATTATGAAGATGTACTTTTGGGGTCTGTAGCCCTCACCAGCCAGGAAGCCTCATCTGTAATTTCGTGGCTTCGATGGCACAGCCTGGTTCGGATGACAGTTGCTCTCAGAGCTTCAGCTGGAGCTAGGCTCCCAGCTTTCTGAGGATTCAGTGTGTCATAGGCAGGCCCACTCAGGGCTGACTGGGGTGGGAGTGAAAAAGACAGGATAAAGGTGGTCCAGATTATTCCTTTAAGATCAGAAACTCTTAGAACGGATAGAAAAGAATAATTTTGTCCAGGTTTCTTATACTTATCATAACAATGGTAAGTACTAGAAATTATTGGGTGCCCACCCTGTTTCAGTCACAGTGCTTGGTAGTAGACCAATATGGTGCCTAATCCTCACCAGTATAATCTCACAAGGTAAGTATTATCACCCCATTTTGCAGATGCAAAAAGCGATGAGCAGAAAGTTAAGTGACTGGTCCCAAGATCACCCAGGTAGGAAGTGGTGTGGTCAGAATTTGAACCTAGGTTTATCTGACCTCACACCCATTTCCTCTATTTTTAGTCCTCTTCTGGAGGAGAAAGTGATGACAAAGGGGGTCCATACTTCAAATGCCAGAAAATGGTAGGCAAGAGCCTCATCCTTCTTCTTAGCACTCACCCAGCTATTGGCCTGGAGCCCCTGCATCAGGAGGGCCCCCCAGATGCATCCTGTCCAGCAAAACCTCCCTGAGCTTCTGGTCCACTGAGGGTCAGGGGTGTCATTTTCTCTTACAAAGTAGCGTATGTTGTAATCGTTATGATGACTGTTATAAGCAATCATACTAATGAGCTCAATTCTCATCTATTTGGCAGGGTGTACGTGTTTAACAATGAGAGTTGGCTCAGAGAAAGAAGTTGCCAACATATGCAGATCTCCACCAGCTTATATCACCTCTGCTCTGCACAATGCCACATACCACATATGTGGCCATGCCTGCCTTTCCAAATTAATGAGATAATTGGGTACAATGTGCCCCATCCCTTCAACAGAGCATGCTAGCTGGTATATGTGGGGGTCCACGGGGAGCAGAGTGAGCAAAACACCAGTGTCTGCCATCTCCCTGATTGCACTGGTGCCCTACAAACCCCAACAGAATTGAACTTACATCTCCTCCTAATTAGGGGAGAAAAAAAAGACAAGGATGATGGCAGAAGAATTTCTTCCTGTTTCTGACTGCAGGCTCTTCAGGGACAGAATGTTAAGCTCTCGCTAGCCCCAACTACTCTTTCCTGACTGATATCTGGAGTCCCTAACATAGTGCCAGGCTCTCCCTGGACCTGGAGCCCTCTGAGATGAGAATGACGAACAGAGGTTGGTAGGGATAGCTAGACAGGCTGCTGAGGCTGTGCAGAGCATGGAGCTGGGAGTGGGGGGCAGTCTGGGAGTCCTCAAACCAGACAGGTGGGGGCTGTTCCGGAGCCCTGGGGAGTGAGTGAGGCCTTGCCCAGAGAGGAGGTTGCCAGAGAGTAGAGTCCATTGCCCTGTGTAAAAACAAATAAGCATACTGCTGAAATAAATCAAATACCCTGACGTCCAGGTGCAAACCCAGTGCCTGCTCCAATGCTGTGAATTTAGGGCAGGGTGTGAAAGGCTTAGGTCTAAAAAGAAAATCCAGAAATGGTACAAGCTCTTGGCGGGCAGGAATCAACTGCGTCATCACCAACATCATGAAACAATTAATGGCCACAAGAAAAAAAAACACACTTTCATATTGTTTTCTGTACTCTGAGTTTTGAATTCCTAGAAAGAAATGCCCATACTTTCCCTTCAAAGTCAGTTTGGTGTTGAGTTCATTATTGTTCCTTTTGTGAACCTCTCTCTTGCTGGATGTTCAGGGTCACACAGGAGATGGGAAGAAAAGATCAGCAAGAGAAATTCCGTTTCTGTCCCTCTTTTCTGAATTTCCTCCTTTCTCTGGGGTCACAGTATAGTTTTTCTAGAATGGCTTCAATTCACTCAGAATCCACATTTCAATGAGAAAACTGCTATTTTCATCCAAACACAGAGGTTGGAACCCCCAGCTTGGTTGTCAGGAGACCTGTTCTAATCCTGCCCCTGCTGTTCCCTGGCCTGGCACAAGTCACCTCCCCTCTTTTTGGCTCTGGTTTTCCCATCTGTAAAAAGTAGAAATCATGCTGGATCCTCCCCTCTCTCTCAGCATAACCGTACTGTCACCTCTCTAAGCCTCTTCTGGGAGAATGGAGGAAGTGCATTAGACACACCCACAAAAAAACCCTTAAAAAATCGAGGCGGTAGTGCAGTCCAGGGACAGCTGAGATTTCGCCTTTAAATTGTTCGAGTTGGATGATTGCTCTCTCTGCTTGCCTTTGATAAATTCTTCTGTTCAGGGTTCTGGTGTTCTGAATCTTTCTGAGTCATAGGTGGCTCCAGCCCCTTCGATCCATTCAGCTGGCAATATTTCCTGATGTTTCAAAGGCCAAGAGTCTGGGATGATCGGGTGTTGGATATTTACCTTCTCTCTCCTTCTCCCACCCACCTTGCCCTCCAGCCTCCTTTCTTTCCCGTGGAATTCCTGTTCTGCATTGTTTTACAAGGTCCTGGGATGAGGGCAGACCCCAGCCCTTGCTACTGGCCGGGATGCAGAAGGCACAGATTCTGGGCTCCCGGAAGAAGATACAGAGCAGAAAGGCTTCTGTGGTCTCTGGAGGACATCAACCCCCCCTGGTGGAATGACGGGGAACTGTCCTGGGTTCAGAAAACGTGGGCCTTCGGAGACTGGCAGCAAGCAGTACCTTCTCTCTGCAGTTTTCAATGGGGCTAGTAATTATTACCTTGTGTTAATCACGACAATGGAAGAATTGCAAGGCATTATTTTGAAATGATTGGCTTCAGTCAATGATGACTTATGACAGCAAAAGGGAACCCTCAGCTCCGGGGAGTCCCTGTGTATTTAGTTCCATTTTCCTTCCTGAAAGGGCCCTGACAGAGTAATTTCCCCTTCCGTGCACTATACCTCGCCATTATTTACAATATCTTCTTGGGAGAATAAAACAAAACTGGACCCCTCCTCCTCCCTGTCCCTCCCTCTCCCCTCCCCTCCCCCCATCAACTGTGTCTCTTTTCTGAAGTTTGGCAAACACAGCTACTTCCTCCTGCTGTGCTTTCAGTGGAGCTGAAATGAATGTGGCTCTAGTTATATTTTCCCTTAATCATTCTTTTTCATTTTTGCTGGAGAGCATTTTCACAAAGCACAATCACAGAGGAACAGAATGTCCTGATGTTTGGGTGAGCAGCATGCATTCCTTTTCTTTTTTCTTCCCTTGAGTAAAAGTAACACCCATAACCATAATATTAGAGGACTTAAAGGCCATCATTCAAGGTTTTTCATAATCTTGCCTTGCCCTCTGCGCTCGATCTCATTTCTAACAACCCCCACCCCTGGCACATGGGTTCCCTCTCAGTCCTTTGAGATCACGGAGCTCATTGTGTCCCCTGAACTTCTGCCTGTTATTCCTGCATTCTGGAACGTGTCATTCCACTTCCTCCTTTCCCATAGCCTGAACCATCTTTAGGACTTTCTGAAGACTCATCTCTTTCACGATATCTTTTCCAGTCTTTGCTAAGGGACCTTTATAGTCATACTGTGTTTAAGAATTTGTGAACTTGCTCCTATCCATGATAAACTTGGCAGAGAGAAGTCACTTCATAAATGTTTGCTGGAATAACCTTTACTTGTGGCATCTGCCATTTGTTTTTACCCATTTCAGAACCAATAAGGGTACAGATGTTCAGAGAGTTTCAGTAATATGTGAATCACATGTCCAGGAAGCAGCAGAGAAGATACTGGAACTCGGGTGTTTTAATTCCAAGTCCAGGCTCCTTCCCATTCCGCTGTGCTACCTTCTTATTTCAACCTCTTCTAACCTTTCTTGTTATTCATCAGGGTACTTAACTTGAGCACATCATTGTTCTCATCAGATTGCAGATTCCTCATGGGCAGGGACCATGCCTTATGTTTCTCTTGTACCTTACATTGGAAGTAAAAGTTATTTATCAATCTCATGTAACTCCAACTTTTCTCCAGCCCATCAAAACTGGCTAAAACATTATGGAACCAAACTTTGGAAGGTCTTGGTTCTGACTCTGGGATCAGACTGCGGACCTAGATCGGCAAACACACGTAATCCTGTCTGAGGCTGACACCAGGAGCCACCCAACTCTGCCCTGCTGATTTGGGTCTCTTTCATACAGGAGCATGGTGACACAGGGAATGTCAGGAGGCCAAACATCTCCTTTGAGACATTAAAGTTGTCTTCAGTTTCCTACCAGTTTTACCTTCAGGGACAGCCACTAGCACCTCTAGCCTTCTTGAAACAAAGTACTATCCTCTCTTTCCTGTTGACTGATGAGCTCAGAAAAGACCCTTTGACAGAAGAATGTGCCAAATTGCTTTGCAATTTTTATATCCACCTCATCCCAGGACCTATGAATCACTTCTGTGCTTTTGATGAGCTTCAAAGTCAAACTAATTCTCACTTCTCTTTAGTACAATAACATTTAACAGTTAATATTAATAATTAATGTAATAATATGTACAGCAGGTTACCATTGGCAACATTTTCATGGACATTCGAAGCAGATATAGACTAAAAAAATTGTGGGTTCAATCACAGCCGCTAAGGGCATAGGGTTCAGAGTGGGTTTGATTCCTGACTCTGCCACTGAGTCATCGGTGGTCTCAGCAAAGTTACTTAACCTCTTGCTGACTTCAGTCTCCTCAATGGAACAACAGGAAAAGAATGTGCACATCATAGTGTTGTTATGAGAATTAAATGAGAGTTTCGTAAGCCACGGTGTCTGGCACAAGAAAAGTTGCTCCTTACAGGACAGTTATGCTGTGATAGACCCTGTCTGTCAATAACGGGTGGTGTGACCTTGGGGAAGTCAGGTCACCTCCTTTCTCCTCTGTAAAGCAGGGAGCACTGGATCCTGATACACTTCCTTATTCAGAACAACACAAAAAGATAGCAAGTTGAATAGTTGTCCCAGTTTCCAAATGAAGAGACGGAGGTTTAGGAGAGTCAGTACTTTGCTCAAGCGGATGCAGCAGATACATGGAGATACATGGAGATCTTCAAAACAAGATCTACTGAGTCTGGCCCGATGCACCATTCATGGAGACACCTGGGCTCTCCTACAAGGCTCTGGATGAATCCTTGTCTTTTAACATGCACCTTCTTTACTTTTGGCCATGGTTTCCCTGGAGGATGGCACTGGTGTCTGCCCCTGAGAACACTGTCATTGCTTCAGGACCATCTGTCTCAGGTGACTCAGACTAAAGAACACAGTGATCTGGAGACTGAGCCCACTCTCCTTTGTCCCCCATCTCCTCCTCCGCCCACGGTCCTGGGAGATTTTGTCTCTAATGGCATTAGCGTGTGCCGTCTGCAAAGTTGATTGGATTATCTTAATTGTTTGGGATTGAATGACACTCCTGAGTCAGGAATCCTACTAGACAGCCCTGGGGCCTGGGGTCTGGTTCCTGTCCCCTAGATTGAGCACAAAGTATGCAGCTGTTTTTCACAGGAGGATGAGGAAGGGAGTACGTGTGTGAGAGTGTTGTAGCATGAACCCTTTCTTGAGGAAAGGAGAGTCCAGCTGAGGCTCTCTGTGCAGGATCTACAATGGCTTTTACGGTTCCCTACATCTCAGTTAAAGACATGCTTTCCTCTCTCTCATGATAGGATGGTGTGGAAATCAGTCCAGAAAGGTGTTTCTGTATTAACTCCCAGCAAACAAACCCCCACAAATTTAGGACTGTAGCCTATTGCAGTTGGAAGAGACCCTCCACGCCACTTAGTCTTATCCTGTATTAGTTTCCTAAGACTGCCATAACAAAAGACCACAAACTGAAGGGGTATAAAACTACTGTTTGTTCTCTCAGAGGGTTTCATCAGGGCCATGATCTTCCTGAAGGCCCTAGGAAAGAATCTTTCATGCCTCTTCTAGCTTCTGGTCATTGTCCATAATCTTTGGAGTTCTTTAGTTGGTAGGTGCATCACTCCAATTTTTGCTTCTGTCTTCACATAGCCACCTTCCCCTCATGTCTGTTTGTGTGTGTCTGGTGTTCACATGGCTTTCATATAAGGACACCGGTCATTGGATGTGGGCCTACCTTATTCCAGTATGACCTCATCTTAACTTGATTACATTTGCAAAACTATTTCCAAATATGGTCACATTCTGAGGCACTAGAGATTAGGACTTCAACATTTCTTCTGGGGGACACAATTCAACCCCACTACACTCTCTATAAAAATATGTCCTACATCAACTTAGTAAGTGGTCATTTTTTTTCTTTGTATCCATCCAATAAGGCACTTACCACCTTGCAACTTTTAATAGGTCTAGAACATATTACCAATACTCCTGCTGCCTGTTACAGTTTTACAGTACTTTTAGCCTGGGAGATTCTTAAATTCTAGTCTAAATTTTCCTTTCAAGTTTCAATCCAGTGAAAGCAATGATTTCCACAAAAGCCTTGGACAGAAGGCTCTACAACTAACCTCTTTTTCAATGGCAATATTGTGAGCATCTGGGAGGCTCCTATCCCACATCATAGTTTTATGTGCATCCCAGTGAGAAAAAGAGACCCAGAATTATCACAAAAAAATACTCATGATTAGCATCGCTTTGAGACGTTTGCCTTCAAAGACCTTTGGCCCCCTTCTCTGGCACACATTCAAGTTCAGCAGGATGCTTGCCCATCCTCTGTGGTTTCCTATATCCCCCATAACCTCAGCCTTGTGGCTCGAATAGTTTCATTGCTTTGACTCACTCTTTGGAAGCCAGGGAGGCCAGAGTGAACTCAGAAGAGTCCGTTGAGATAGACGATTGTATTAGTGTGTGTTTGTGTGTGTGTGTACATGCTGCCTGTGACTGAAAAAAATCTGTTGGGTTTAACTGATGCATTTGATTACTGTGATGACTCCCCCTATAGAGCTTTCCAAAATAGCCAATGGGACCACCTCCAGTTTTTGTCTTTGGTTCAAACTGTGGCCAGGAGACAGAGAATGATGAGGATTATGTACATTGGCACAATGGAAGAAAAACCTAAGCCTTATTTCTATAGAGCTCAGCCCCCATCTCTTTTCTCCAGGACACAAATTAGACTGTCTCTGGCCTATAGAGTCCTGGGGATAAAAGTGAAAAGGCAGACTTGGAGGAAGCCAAATGTGAGGCTCCTTCTGGGGGCCCTGTCCCCAGACATCTCCCCCTCCCTCCACTGCCTCTTTTCACTGCTAGATAATCAAGAAGAAGCAAATGAGAGAGCTCATTTAAAGTTATTGTAGGAGGAGGAGATAATCCTTTCTCGGCCCACTCCCCCCTCTTCCTCTCAGTTCACTTTGGGTGTACTTCCTGGATACAGGTCTAGCAATGGCTTTTGTCACTAAAGCTTAAACAAGTGGAGTAGAATCTGATTCTTGCCTTTGCATAGTTGCAGAAATGTGACATTAGGCCGAGACTAGATGTCAATAACTCTAACTTAGCATCATTCTGACCACCTGCTTCAATGCATTGACTGTTAGCTATGGTGGCACAAGAGCAGAGGAGCTGATGAGCTGATGCAGCAAGGGAAGTGAAGACTGATCAACCAGGAATGCACCTCGGATTCTAGTGTAGCCCTGCCTTTAACTGCCTTGCTGATCCAGGCCACAAGTTCCTCACCTTAGGGATTGAATTAGATCCTTAAAATCCCTCTGGCTCTCAAGTCCTGCCAGGGGATGGGAGTGCCTGTGGAGGGACAGGGAGACTTGTGTCATCTCTGCCTTTGAGTGATCCTAGGATTGGCGAAAGGACACAGCAGTTTGCTAATAGTGACAGAGCTCTGGGCCAGAAGATCACAAAGCCAGCTTCATCCTCGTTGTTGACACACTGTGTGACCTTAACAAGTAATTAACCTTTATATGCCACCAATTTTCTCTCAAAGGCACAAACCCAGCTTCCTCAGTTCTTTACGAAAATCATCAGGGCAAATGAAAGGACCAGCTAAGTTTCCCTTTTGGGGTTCTGGACACAGAATCACTCCATCTCAAACAGCAGAGGGGAGATGACGAAGAACCGTTCCTTGCAAGTGCTGCTTCTGCTCCATCTGGGCTTTTATGCAGAGTGGCTGCTGGTCGATGGCTGTCCAACTGTTTGTGTAACCGAGTCACGCCTTATTATTTAATTAAGATTCTTAGTGATCATTTTTGAAGATTCTGATTCAGTGGGTCTTGGGTTAGAACTTTGCAACCTGTACTTTTAAAAAAACTGAAATGGCTGGATTGGTATGTTGGGTGCTTATCCAGGGCTAAGAGGCACTGATTTGTGCATTAAATTCAACAAGTTTTCATTGAGGTTGTGTCTGTATGGAAGATAAAACATATGTAAGGGCTGGTCTGGTCCTGGCTTTCAAGGAAAACCTAGCAAATTTTCCTACCAAGGGAGGCAGATGTGAATGCAATGAACTGTAATCAGATAAAACTCAGATACCAAACAATTAAAACAGAGAAACGAACAATCAGAATGGAGGCTAGCTGTGAACAGTTCATGTGACCATACCAGTATATTGTCAGGCCAGATATACTTCTGGCAGTAATTAACTTGATGAGTACTCTATTTTTGGTGCTGAGACCAGAGAAGTAATATTGGAACTGAGCCTTGGAAAATGAGGAGAGTACAGATATAGGTTTGTATTTTCTTAAAGTAATTATAGCAGGATGAGCCAATGAAGGATAAATTGCAAAAACAACATTTTTTACCTTCAAAAAAAGAGAGGGATTAGAGTGGAGAAGACCATGATAAGCACGAGACTTCTTTGAATATACCACATTTTATTGATTTGTCTTTGGAACTATGTAAATATTTTTACAAAATTTTAAAATAAAATACAACAAAGTGGTTTC